>BQNB010038006.1:0-16792 GCA_026074375.1 Tanacetum coccineum | reverse complement strand
GGCAGTTTTTGTCTGTTTTTGGTCATTTAAGCTCGTTTTTAGAGGTAAAAGATATGTGTAATTAAGCACATATCAATATCCCACTCCGCTAACCACGAGGTGGGGGTTCAAACTAAGACGTCTTTACTTCTAGAGATTTGGTGTGTTGTGATATCTCACCAGGAAGCGAGGTCTAGGTGAGGGTTCAAACTAAGACACCTATCCTTAGCCATATTAGGAAGAAGGTGTTGATGTGATTTCCCACTACGCTAGCAACGGGGTGAGTTTTCAAACTAAGAACACCGGTCGTTGGTTGTGATATCCTACTAGGGAGCGAGGCCTAGGTAGGTGTTCAAACTAAGCAACGCATTCCTAGCTTTAAGAACTTATGATTATGATGATAAAGATGTTGCAAAAAGTTCTACAGTAAAATTTTCGTTCTTTAAAATCAAGTTACAAGGTCCTAATAAGTTGTTGCTTTGAGTCTTGATTCATCTTGAATTACGACTATGAAAATAAGTTGATCTATGGTTGAGTTGAAATGAGTACACACATTTAAATCATATATCCATGTTGGGAGTTAAAAGTTCACAAGTCATAAGTATGAGTGCTTAACATTTAGACTTATATTGACAAATGATCTTGTTTAATTGCTTGGTTTGGATCTAGTGAAAAATCGGGGACGATGAATTTATCCGTCTGGACATCCGTAGATTATTCTATGGAAGCTTCTCATTCTATGATCCCAATGTTGATAAAATAAAGGAAGTCGAGCATGTTAGTTAAGAAAAGAAAAAGGAAAATCCAAAAATATTAGGGATAGTTAGTGTATAAATAAAATTTGGTGAAATCGGGACTCGTCGAAGCTATTGATTCTTTAGTTCTCCTTGTCGAACACTTTGCTACTTTTCAAGGTTATTAGTCGGAGGGGATTAGAGATTCTTAGTTTTCTTGAGTATTTACTTCATAACATTGCGTGAGGACACGGCAATACCTTAGTATGGGGGATTTTGGTATGTGCTTAATTACACATACCATTTTCCATTTAAAACGAACTTAAAAGAATAAAAACATACCAAAAATACATTGTATTTGTATGTTTGCATTTGTATTGTGCAGGAACAGATATTTAAGAAAAGGAACAAAAAGAAAGCCAAAAGCAAACAAATCCAAGCATGGAGTGGAAAGGGCAAAGTCAAAAGTCAAGCCAAGTAAAGAAAATACAAATTGAGGGGCTAAAACTGCCAAGCCTAAAGTTGTATTACAAAAAAATAAAAGGCAAGGGTCAAAAGTGCAAACCGGGTAGAGATTGCATTGAAGTTATAAGACTTTAGGGGACCATTTCTGCCTACTCCCATAAAAAGTCTTCTTTCCCGCCCCAAAACCCAGTTACAACTTGTATGTCGCCTGTCACAACCCAACTTGTATAACCCCTTCCCAATCTTCCCGCCAATACCAAAACCAGCACCCTGTTTTGCTCCCATACTTCTCCCCTGCAAAATCACTCAACACCCTACCAAAATCATTTCATCCACCCTACTATTTCCCCCCCAGCTGTATAAAGTCCATGTTGGCAATCCCTCTCCATTCCCAAAGCATTTCGATGGCTGAGATTGTCTCCAAAGAAGCTCAAAAGAAATCAAAGGCTGGGATTTGCTTTAGATCCCCCTCACACAACAAGCACACTTTGTTTGTATCTCTACAAAGAAGCACAAGCTGCAACTCCAAGACTTCGGCTATAAATAGAGCTTTTTGTAAGCCTTTGAGGCATCTAGTTTTTAGTTTTTAGTAACTAATTAGTTTTTAATCTTAGTTTAAATTTCAAAATCATTTACAGCTTTTTACTTTCAGCTTTGTAACACTTTCAAGATTAATGCAAGTTTGAAGTTTTTAAGCCAATTTACAATTCCAAGTGTTAAGTTTCTTAATCATATTGTTTTGTGTTCTAAAAGCTCTCACCACAGCTTACTTATAAGCTGTTTTCATTAAGTAAAAATAAAAAGATAAGTAGTTAAGAAAAAAATCAAACAAATCACTCTCAAATATACCTCAGCTTATGTTATGGATGATAAGCCAGTTCTGGATGGGCTTATGGACTCTCACTAGCTTGTTTTATGCAAGCTAGAGCTTGTAGATTCATTAATTGACCCTGTTTTGAGCAAGGGTGTTGTAAGTGTTTCTTTTTCTTATTGTTCTTATTTTCTGCAGAACTGTTTTAGTGCTTATTTTGCTTATTTGCTAGTTGAAAAGTGTTTTGTATTACTTTCTTACTTAGTACTGTTAGTTTATTTGTTAAAACTGCTAGTTATAAGTTAACACTGTTAGGCCATTTCAGCTTATTTAAGTGCTTATTCTTGATTGAAAGTTGCTTATAAGTGTTTTAATTTATTACTTGATAATCTGTTTTTAATTAATATAAAAAGAAAAATGATTCTTGAAAACTTTCAAGAGTATTTTCCACTAGCAGTACTAACTTGTAGTTAGTACTGCTAGTTCACTTTTGGAACAGCACTAACTTAAAGCTACCAGTACTAACTCCAAGTTAGTACTGCTAGTTCATTTTCTTGGATTTCAAAGGTAGCAGTACTAACTCAACACTAGCAGTACTAACTCCAAGTTAGTACTGTCAGTTAAAACTGTTAGTACTGGTGGTTCATTTTAGCTTATCAGCTTATTATTTCTGCTTATTTAAGATTTCCTTAGCTTTTTAGAGTAGATTAAACCATTTTCCTTTACTGTTTTTAGGAGTAAACTTATTTAAGCTTATTTTCCTTTTCAAAGTATTTTCAATAATGTATCAGTTTGTAGCTTTTTAGCTTATTTGTCATTTTGGTTTATTCTAGTTGCTTACTCCTATTACTAAGTGCTTATTAAGGTTAGGTGAACTTCTGTTTTAGCTTGTTTGCTTATTTATTGTTTCTTTGTGTTTTGTTAGCCTAACAGTACTAACTTAAGCTAACAGTACTAACTTCAAGTTAGTACTGGTAGTTAATACTGTTAGTACTGTTGTTAGTACTGTTGTGTTCATCTTGTTTAATTTAGCTTAATTGCTTTTTGTATTTGCTTATTTAGAGTTAGTTTAGCTTATTTAATTTGTCTTAAGTTTATTTGAGCTTATTTGTGCCTTAGTGTAAAAGTTTTAAGTGTTTTTGCCTTTTCTAGCTTTGATTCTTGTTCTAGTTTCTTTTCCTTGGTTATCTTTGAGGTCATTTGCTTATTCAGTGTTAGTGCCAATTCATAATCTTATCCCTGTCATATTCAAACACCAATCATCAATCGTCTTGCGATTTTTCCATTCAAGCCTCGTTGGGACATAACGACCCGGGAACACTCTATACTGCTTCCGGTTTTCTTGCACTCGCGAATTCTGATCCTTGTTGTATTTATATCATATATAGATAAGTTTTAAGGAGTAAGTTTTGGCGGGTCAATTTTTGGCGCCGCTGCCGGGGAGGCTTTGAAACGAATTTCGTTACATTTGAAAATTTGTGTTTGATTCTGTGAATATTTTTCTTCTATAAAAATATAAAAAGTACAAAAATTAAAACTTATTTTTATTTAATTAAAACTATTTTGTGTATTTTTATAAAAGTCTAGTTTTATAAAAATATGATGGATTAAGAAGAAAAATTATTTTCTTGATCACTAATTAAGTTTAATGATTTGTTTATCCATACCTTGCGTGATTTACATCAGGTGTAAACCAATGTCCGTCTTGATGCATACTTGAGACGTCGAGAGATGTTGATGCGTGTATGCATTGATGATTTGTGATTACGAGTAACTTGCGCACTTTACGTTACGTATTACAAGTCACATGTTTGTCATCACCAAAACATAAAGAGATCGTATAGATTAAATATCGTAATATTTGCACTAACATTACTGATTGATTGTGAATGTGGCGTGCACTCCAATGAATTTACCCCTATACATTGTATTCACCTCACTCAATACGTCGTATCTACTAATTTTCAGACTATAAATAGAAGACTCAAAAATGAGTTTTTGGTGTGTAAAATCAGATTCTCTATACCATAAACACAAAAATCGATTCTCTAAAGTTAAGAAGAGCAGCCAAGGTCAAGCATCGAACCTAATTACATAGAAGACACCGTGTAATTCCTAAACTCTTGTAATCATTTAATTTTTGGTATCGTTCGGTAAAATGTTTAGTTTACCTTGGTTAATTGATCACACTTGTATAATTACAATGGTTATGGGATAATACCCTCGGGTATTAGCCATCTTAATGAAGATTTAATGTTAGGTTTGTTTAATCTCGATTGCTTAATTTATCATTGATTGTTTAATTATGTTTATCACCTAATACTTGTCTATGTGCTTGAATATGCGACCTATCATTCAAGTGGGTCTAGTGAGCCTGACCAAGTAATCTAGATACTAGGATAGCTCTCCATATCATGTTTTATATATCTGGACCAATAGGATCACAAATATTGTTCTATCTTTGCCTTTTGATTAGTGAGCTTAGTTGGCTTGGCAGGTGACCCTTGGATCAACAAGTACGTTCTTAATTATTGAAAGACTTGAACAGTGAACTACCAGTATATAAATTACCGTCAAGCAGTAAGTGGGTAAAGTCCTGATAGGCTAGGGTTTAACAAGATCGCCATTGCTTTAATCCCTAAGATAGATTATAATTAAACTAAAAGGATGCTTTATGCAGATGCGTTAATTATGACAGGATTCAACGTGTCTAGGTCTTAGGATGATGTCCCGCCTAAGTCTTAAGAATGATATGCTGCCTCGAGATATGCAGTCATTGCACTAAACAAACAAACCAGTATTTAATATGGCTAACACAGTTTTCTATCATTTGGCTTGTACCGCTCTTTTATCTTTTGATAATCTTCTTGCATGCTTACTGTGTATTGAATTGATTATTGTCACCATAAAACATGTGCTAATCTCTCAGGCTGAACCCCTCCTCTCCCCCTTATCATTAGAACTAGGTTTAGCATAGGTTTAACAAGTAATTAGAATTAACTAGTCTAATTAGATTAACTAAAATACTGATAGAATATAAGGTTAACTTCATCGCTCTTAGTGTTCGACACCCTACTTACCACGAAACTCCATCTGATAGGGTACACAGCCCGTTAAAGTGTTGTTTTAGGTAAAGTCAGCTAAATATAAATTTAAAACTTGGTAATCAATAAATACAACCTACTTGACAGCACATCAACATCCACCACCAAAGAATCATCTAAAGGTAAATCTCTGGCTAAAACCTCTAAATTTGGCAAATGTGTGACTATAGAAGAACCAGTAGAAGACCCAGTTTTTGAGAAGGCCTTAGATGATGTTGAGAAAACCTTAGATAATAAGATGGATTCTGCTGATGTGTTACAAGCATATACTGATCCAAAGATTACGAACAAGGATTGGTTTAAGGATTCTCCAAAGCCAGAAGTACCTGATCCTAACTGGAACACCGTCAAAACCATTGATGATACTCCAGAACAACCATGGTTTAATGAGATGGTACAAGCTGAAAAGCATCCACTTATGTTTAATGAGTTGATGAGTACTCCTATTGATTTTTCCGCATATGTTATGAACCATCTTAAGGTGGACAATATCATAAGAGAAATACTAGTGGGTCCAATGTTCAATCTAATCAAAGGTACCTGCAAAAGTTGTGTTGAATTGGAATACAATATGGAGGAATGCTTTCGTGCCTTAATGGATCAACTCGACTGGGCAAACCTTGAAGGTCACGAACGCCCAGTTGATATGAGCAAGCCTCTACCCCTCCAAGATAAAAAAGGTCGAATCGTAATTCCTGTGGAATTCTTCTTTAATAATGATTTCCAATACTTGATACTAGGAAATAAAGAAAGAACGTACTCCTCTTCAATCACTAAGACACTAGCTGCAAGGTACACTATGGAAGGCATTGAAGACATGATTCTAACTCTGTAGAGTCCGGTTGTACTTGACTATGACAAAGATGTTGCTCTTATAATATCTCACTGGGGACCACAACGTCAACAGTTCTATAGAGCTATGATCAATATGGTTTCTAAACATAAAGTCTTCTAAACTATGAGAAATTCTGAATGTTGTTAGTGTTTAGGTGGAGAAGAAAGCTGGGTACGGCTACTTGAAGGAAATAGTTGTAAGGCAAGCTGAATATAATGTTTACAAATTCAAAAAAGGTGACTTTCCAGACTTACACCTTAATGACATTGAAGACATGCTGCTGCTGTTTGCTCAAAACAAACTCTTTAACCTTTACAATGATGTAATTGTGTATTTCATCATTGCTCTTAAAATGTTCACCATAGGAATCGATCTGAAGAACAAGGTTGAAGACGTTCAGCTAGGTGTTGAAAGTTACCAACAAAAGCTCAACTTAACCAAGCCCCAAAGAACATGTCAGCATATCTCAGTCAAAGAATTATACACTCTAAACTATGATCCACCAAGGATTATATATGAAGACAAGCGCAAGAAGAAACGGCTGATGTGAGTCGATGAGATCCACAAGTTCTGTGATAGGACTCTCCATTCAAGTCATAACATTCTTCATGATAGGCTAATGAATTTCAGGATTGGGTACAACAAAGGCATTCCCTTGAGGGAATGGACAGAAAAGGATAAGAGAAAAAAAAATTCACATGCACCATGCGGAACAATATTGATTTTTGATCTGACTGCTCAAAGAGACGAATTTTGCAGAGTCTAGAAGTGCTGTTGTGTTAGAAAAACAAAGATGGAACAACGACTGCTGCAAAGGACAGTATGACTTGGTCATACTTGGTTTAAACATGGCAGGTCATATCTCATATCTTATCTTTTATAATATATAACTATGTATGGTACATAAATAAGTATATATGTCTTAAGTATAATTTTTCATGAATTTTTCATTAAATTCAAAATCTTTCAAAATATGTATTTAACACTATATCCTTCCCTCAATAATTAAGGGGAGCATTAATATGTTTCGAATAAGCTTCCTAATTAGTAATATCTATCCCCCATACAGTCTTAATCAATTGATATCCCAAATATCAAAAGATTTTGACATTTTAGATAAGGGGAGAAAATGTGATTAAAACTATGCAACTAATATGTATTTAACACTATATCCTTCCCTCAATAATTAAGGGGAGCATTAATATGTTTTAAATAATCTTCCTAATTAGTAATATCTATCCCCCATACAGTCTTAATCAATTGATATCCTAAATATCAAAAGATTTTGACATTTTGGATAAGGGGAGAAAATGTGATTAAAACTATGCAACTAATAAATGTGATCTAAAAATACTCTAGTGCTAGCTTCACCCTTGTATGTGCAAAAGGCTTTCGGTAATCAATGCAAATATGCAGGGGAGCATTTTCAAAAGATGAAAACATCAAGGTCCAAAAACTTTGATTTATATCACAAGTACCTTGATCGGTCTTTTATTATGGTTTTAATGGCAAGAATGGAGATACCTAAAAGACTGACCATGTATTAATATTAATGGAGTTATAAGGTGGTTAAGATTAGGTATATGTTCCATGATGCAGCCAAAACCGGAGGGATCTACCCAGGGACATTCCATTAGATAGTGTAGAAGTCCTTAGGTATGATACAAAAGGATTAAAAGTAAGAATGGGGAATAATACGGACTAAAACAGAGCTAACACTGGATTAAACCCAACATGGTGTTAGTGATGAAGTATTGGTAAGAATTGAAGGGGTTGAAGAATGAAAAGGAAATGTAAAGATAAAGGGTGAAAAGAAAGAAGCCCTCCTTACACTTAGGCTGAAACCGGGTCGATACATATGCTATCAGAAACACTAAGCTGTTGTCTGGTATTGAAGATAGACATCATGGACCCAGTGATGCAATGCACAACACTTCTTAGACACTCAGAATCTCTTAAAAGATTTATGTTTCAATTATCATGGAGACTAAACACGTTATCTATTGACTTTCTTGCTCCGAGTTAGTTGGTATTGAAAAGGTGGCAGTTAACTCCAGCCTCCGATTACTAAAATCAAAGTGCACTATTAAGTCTAGAGCCATAAGAGATCATCTATAAATCTTACTAGGACACTATTTAACATTCACTTGTTCTTCATACACTGTGAAAACAAGTAATATATCAAGATTCTTACGCATTATCGTTGTGATCTTGCCAGAACATCAGACTGATACTTAAGTATTCACACTGACGATGGAAATCCTTCTAGAGCCAATATCAATCAAGCTCTGCGGTAGGTGACTTCTGAGATCCTATATGGATCAAACTTGTAACACTGGATATTGATTCAGTCCAGATTATGAATTGATGATTTAATCGATAACCGATTCACTCTTATCGTGTTGTCTGCTTTGAGACGTTCCAATAAAGAGAACAAGCAAGTAAGGTAATTCTGAAGTTCACACATCAGAAGATCCGACACTTATGCTGGAAATCCTATCAAGGAGATTCTTCCTAATTTGAATCTACCTGATCACAGGTTGGTCCTCACAGAATTAGAGGTTAATCCAACCAAACCTGGGCGAATGACAAAGCCATATTCGTCCACAAGCTTTATTGCTAACTGTTTTATTACATGTTCATGTAAAGATGGAGATGGAGTAATTTAAGCAAAATAGGATATATAAAATATACCTAAAATACCAAATTAATTATAGTATAGAGAGTATCCCGTTTGATATAAAAATTGCTTGAGGGCAAACACTATTTTATCTCCCGGATGTCGTATCCCGACGAGAGATGAATTTTAAATTCACAAAAACGTTTTGTTTGATGCATAAATATCGAATGTTTTTTATTTTGGTTTTAAACTAAAAATTTAATAAAAATAAACTATATTAAAACTAGATAGCAAATAGCAAGCAATTAAACGAAGAACGATATATTATAAAATATATGCTTGCTAAGTGTATTGATTAGATCCTTAAGTGTGAATTAAACATACAATTAAGTACTTATTGATGAACCAATATGTTTTTAACAAATTATCTTCTCACAATGTTGGCTTATATTGAAAATAACTTTTTATTAAGATATCGATTATGAAATTATTGCCTAATTATTCTTACGGCTTTTGCCCGCTCGAATAACCAAAACATTAATTTAAGTAATATAAAAATCACTAATCAATATTTTCCCTTTTTTATTAATCACACTTAATTCACTAAGCAATTTAATACTTAACAAGCATATGAGAAAATCTACTCACTAAGCATATTTATCAATAAATAAGCAAAAATAATCATTTTAAACAAACTAATTCTAAACTACTAGTAATGAAAAGAGTAAAGAGATGAAACTGAATGATGAACCAAATCGAATATTAAACCACCCGCTCTTATAAACTTGATTAAACTTTTAAAGTTTAAGACTTTATTATTTTAAATTTCACTAATTAATTAATAAAGTTTTGAGCTTTATTAATTAATAAGCTAGGTAAAAACTTAAAAAGCTTAGAACTTTAATAGTGAAACTAGTTTATAAGAACTATAAGCTCCTCGCCTAAGTGTAGAATAAGATCCATCAACAATAAAACAAACAAAGTTAAAGTGCACAATAAACAATAAGATAATAAGACAAAATAAGCTAGATATAATTCTAAATACAATAAGCTAATAAAAAGATGAAAATTTTAGATCTAAATCTACCAGAAACTAAGGTGTTCAATCAAGTAAACTCGGATCGGGTATAATTAAGGATTTAGATCTAAGAAAAATAAGCTAGAATTAAAAAGCAACCAACTTTATGCTAGAAAATAAGATAAAATTAATAGATACAAATCCACCCGAAACTAAGTTGTTCAATTAAGTAAACTCGGATCGGGTATGATTAAGGATTGGATCTAGAAAAAATAAGCTTGAATAAAAATAAGCAATCGAAAATAAGCTAAAATAAGCTTACTTGAAAAGCTCTAAATCAAAAACAATATAAAATACGCAGAGTCCAAATAGCCAATAAAGTAGCTAAACGAGAAATATAAGCTAAAGAGATGGAAAATTCCAAAAATAGCTATAAGCATGAGCTTATTTGGAAATAAGCAAAAGAAAAGAAGAGTAAAGAATAAGCAAAAAAAGAAAATAACATTAAGAAAAAACCAACCGTTTAATAATAATCATCTTCATAAAAATAACCACAATACAAAAAGTTGAGAAAAAATCAAAAAGCTTTTACAATAATAAGCTAAAATAAGCTACCACTATTCTACTCCTACTCCTAAAACTATACTACTCTACTATGAAAATAAAACTAAACTCTAACACACCCACAATGAGAGTTGGTGCGTCTGTTTTATAATCACCAAGTGGGAGGGCATTTTTGTCATTTCAAGTCTTTAACCAATCATATTTATTGATCTGAGGGTATTTTGGACTTTTCGTGTGTCTAGGAAGCTTCATAGGAAATTGCCAATGATTGCTTTGTTTTTACGTGTCTTATGATAGCTGCATTTTGTCATTTTGTCCACATGGCAGCCTGTGATTGGCTAGCCACCTTATACACCATGAACCTCGTACTGACCATTCTGAATTCTGAACCTTGTACTGACCTCTGAATTCAGAACCTCGTACTAACCTCTGTCGTACCTGAACCTACAACAAATCATTAGAGAGCCATGTGTCACCTTGTGATTGGTGCCACGTGGCCTGCCAGCTGTCACCGACATCGTCACCAGAGCCACCGCCGGACCACCGGTCAACGGCGGTCACCGGTGGTGGTCAACGGTAGCCAACGACGGTCAACGGTGGCGGACAATGGTGGTCGCTGACGGTGAACGGTGGCGGTCAACAGTGGTTGCCGGCAGTCAATGGTGGCGGTCAACGACGGTCAACAATGGCAGACCACCGTTGACCATCGCCGGACCACTGGTCAACGGTGGTTGACCGCCAGTCAACAGGGGGGTCATGGGTCGAGTCAGGTAAGTGATGGGCCGGGTCATGGGTCAGGTCAGGTCGGGTCAAGACGAGTCTGGGTCTGGATCGGGTCTGCCATGTGTCATTGCCACGTCAGCTGCCACGTGACAAGCCACGTGGCGCTGACGTGGAAATGAGGGGATAAACCCTCTTGCTCGTTTTGAACCCGCGACCTTGTGGGTAAAAACCTTAACTCTAGCTAGTTTACCGCTGGACTAGAGTAGGGTTGCAATTATATAATGAGAAATTTAATAGGAAAATGAAATGTATGCCTAAATATTGGACCTAAATTTAGACCTAAACATGTGATTGGTGGATTAAAAAATTGATTGGTGAAAAATGATGAGAGAGAAAATGTATAGGACACTTGGCAAAAAATGTATGGAGTAGGCATGATTTTAGGCCTCATTTGTAGGCATATATATCAACACTCGATTTAATATATATCCCTTCATTAGTCTTGGACCAGGTTCATTATAACAAAAGGTTCAAAAATAGGATAAAAGGTTCAAAATAAAAAGGTTCAAGATAGAAAAGCCGGTACCGTTGGACTCGTAATTTCGTTCTCTTTCTAATGGAATGATCGTTGAATATTAACGACTTCGTTTGAACTTCGATAAACGTAAAAACGTCGTCGAAAGTCACCCAAAATTTATCGTTTTTGCTTTGTTTTCAATCCTTTGTACCTGTAAGACATAAAAACACAATACAAACATATTTGCTAAATATTTATCCATATTTTAGTATTTTAGTCCGTTTATTAGCATTTTCTGGGGTACAAATGATGTGTGTTTTAGCACACATCAAATCCTCCCACACTAAGCCATTGTTGGTCCCTCACGCAATGTAAATAAAATACGCCCGAAAATAAATAATTAAATCCCCTTTTTTACTTATGACCCCTCACAATCAAATAAGAACAGAAAAGGTCCATTAAGAAGGTTCAAAAATCATTTATTTCGAAAGCGCCCCCGTTTTAACCACTTATTCAATAAAAGATAAAAACTAAGATAAGAATTAAATAAAATTATTTAAAAGGCTTTATGAACGGGAGTTCGTCACCCTTGATTTTTACAATCCCCAAACTAAGCTTAAAACAAAATTACAGCCAAACATAAGATAAGATGCTAACACTACTCATAAATGCTAAATGTGTAAACGCAGCTACTTTTCGCTCCCTTATTCCTAATTTCTCTAAGGGTTTTATTATTATTATTGATGACAAATAAATTATGTCCTTATTAATATAAAGTAAACCCGGTTTAGACCACCATTAGTTTGAAATCCTTTCCTAAAAAGATGATATGGTGAGAATAAGGTCCACATTAAGGTTCTAATTTCGCATGATTTAGGGGTTATCCTTTTTATTTCATCCGAAACAACTCAACTACGAGTCTAGATATGGAGGCTTTATTTAGATAACCACGGAGTCAAAATTTGGCTTTATTATTATTATTATTATTTTTATTTTTATTATTATTATTATTATTATTATTATTATTATTGCAACATTATTAAACCTCGGTCCTTTAAACAATTGCCACATCGGTATACGAGCCGACCATGGTCCAGGAGTCTTATTTTGACCTCGGTGATTTCCTCGACCTTTTAGAAGGCTGCAACATCGGTTGTGAGCCGGCAAGATGCAGCAAACTTTTATCAGTCTTGGATTATTACTATGTGCCTTATTTAGAAGACTGCCACAACGGCTATGAGCCGGCAAGAGGTAGTAAACTTTTATCAGCCCACAGTTTTATTATTATTATTACCTCCACCCTTTAAATGACTACCACGTCGGTTGTGAGCCGGCAAGAGGTAGTGGTCTTATTTCGGCTTCGGTTTATTACATAACTATTATTATTATAGCCAAATTTCAAGTCATGTGGTCTTTTAACAACTGTCACATCGGTATGCGAGCCGACCATGGTCCAGGAGTCTTATTTCGACCTCGGTGATTTCCTCGACCTTTTAGAAGGATGCAACATCGGTTGTGAGCCAAAAAGAGACCAAGATGAAGCAAACTTTTATTATCGGCAGAAATTATTACTATGTACCTTATTTAGAAGACTGCCACATCGGTTGTGAGCCGGCAAGAGGCAGTAAACTTTTATCAGCCCACAGTTTTATTATTATTATTACCTCCACCCTTTAAACGACTACCACATCGGTTGTGAGCCGGCAAGAGGTAGTGGTCTTATTTCGGCTTCGGTTTATTACATAACTATTATTATTATAGCCAAATTTCAAGTCATGTGGTCTTTTAACAACTGCCACATCGGTATGCGAGCCGACCATGGTCCAGGAGTCTATTTCCCCACAACACATTTAAACTAAGAATCACAAAAACCTAAAGTAACTTTATTTATTTAACAGTTATATAACGTTTATTAAGCTAATGGGAGCAAAAAGTCACAATTAACCTTTATGAGCTCTAAAGAGTTCCATCTACTCTATGTTTAGCATCTAACTTATATAAAACTCTATCATTTCTCGTTCTTCACAAATTTAAAATCTTTAATAAAAAGATCCGCGAATGCTTAGTCTAATAAAAACAAGCTTTGCATATTTAAAGTCTATCATGGAAACTTGCAAACTCTTGGCTTTTTCAAGCTAGAATTCGCGTTTTAAATCTTCTTATATAAAAGACTAGCAAAAGCTTAAATTTATATACGTTAAGGGCAAGCTAGAGCGCAACATGCTCGATCAAGTCAAAATTTATTCTTAAAAAGACAAAACTACGTGTCAAAACACTTATTCTATTTTTGAAAAAAAAATTAATTTTGACCTAAAATCACATATGTTTACTATTTTTGGTGGCAAAACGGGGTTACGTGAAGACAAGGCAAATGCAAGTAAGATCAAATCGAAAGATCCCCCATACTAAAACTACACATTGTCCTCAATGTGATACTGTCACCCCATACTAATTTCAAGGCATAATCCAAATATTAAGGGGTCTCTACGCAAATCTAAAGCCGTTTATTAATTATGCTAATAGATAAACGTTAGTCAATAAGATCTAGGATATCGGATTACCATATATAAGCATGCTAAGGATTGAAGATCGAGTGAACGATGGACCAAACCACGAGCACGAGAGTCTTCAAAATCCAGGGCAATCCTGGACACAAAACACAAAACACAAAACACGAGAAAGAAAGAGGCGGGCCTCCTCACATCACACTTATTAGAAAATAGATAGAAACACGGGTTGCCTCCCGAGAAGCGCTTGTTTTTGTATGAGTATCTAGCTTGACTCTCCCTATATCATCGTGATATTATGATGAAACACGTGGAAGAACAAACTTCCATTGGACATTTATATGCCACCGGTTCTAAGGAATAAAAACTATAAGCGGAGATGTCAAATGATATCCTTACTCCTGGAGGAAAGAGGAAGAGAAAAATCCACCGAATAGGTGAAATAAGGAAGAAAAATTCGGATAACATATGTGAGGGAAAGATAATGGCGATCCTCATAGGGCAATCTCACATATGTTGGAGAAAAAATTTTCTTATGAATCTCGGGGTCGAAAACTTTGTCCTCGGTCATCAAATCATCAATTGGAGCCTCGTACAAAATCTTCTTCCATTCATTTTCTTTAGATTCCAAATCAAATAAATCATCAATCTCTTCGAGAGGTGGTTCATCGGTGAACCCCTCGAGAATGGAAGCAACGCTTATCTTAGGAGTAGACGGATCACGGTGAAGTAGAAACTCAATCTCATCAACGTCGCCATCTGGGTTGAAACATTCATCCTTATTAAAATCGGAAAGAGGTGTGACTAACAAAGCCGGCTCATCAAGGTTAGAAACATAAGATTCCTTACTCTCGATGTTCTCTAACACCTCATTAAAAAGAGGATTTACGTCACTAGAGATGTATTCGTCATCTAATTCGAAAAGAGGGTTCGAATAAATTTTAACATTATCTTCTGGAACGTCCTCATCGGATAGTGACTCGTCATCACTAAAGGTAAAATCATCATTTGAATCGAAGAGAGGGTTAGAAAAAGTCATGGATTTTTCCTCATAAACGTTAATGGGAGAGAAATCATTACACGAAGGTAAATCACAATCACTATCACTCTCGGATGTATCCTTAGACTCACTTAGGATTGGGACAAGGTCCTCAACACTAGACTTTATGAATTCGTCTGATTCCTTTTTAGGAATAGTGCTAAGTTCATCATTCCCCATGATAAGAGAGTCCTCGGGTTCCAAAGTTGGTAAAATAGGTGTGATTGCAATAGACGGAGGTATTTGAGAATCAATTTCATTCAAAGGAATAGTACTCTCCTCGTAATCATAATCATCATCGTCATCATAGCAAAAAGATTGGAAACGTTGCGAAGGATAAGTACTAAGATTAGCCACCTGATCTAGATGCTGAAGCTCTTTCTTTTTATTAATCTCAATACTTATTATATTAAATTTACCTTTAAGCTCATCAATCATACTTTCACATTCCCTTCTAAAACGAATATCTATTTTCTCATTATGATAATCTCTAATCTGTAAGTCATTACTTAAACTTAACATTTCATCTAAATAATGCTGCTTTAGATCCTCCATATCTTGGATACTCATTTCTTGAAGAGGTGATTGATCGATGCTAGCCGCCTGCTTTTGTTGAAGTAACTTTTCACAAAATGATTGCATCATTTGAAGAAGTTCATTCATCTTTTGCTGATTAAGGTTCTCTTAAATACTCGGAGGCTGATGATTGATGGAATGTTGCGGGGGTTGTCAAAACCGGAATAGTTAGGATCAAAATAGTTTTGATTCATTGGTTGACAATGAAAACTTTCATGAGGACCCCTATAGTTTTCACAGCAAAAGTATTGTTGTGGACAACTCGGTGAATTTTATGGATAATAATTATCACCATAGTTTTGATTGTAGCTCGGTTCCTGCACATAGACAAGCAGGAACTGTGGTGGACAATCATAACCATAGTGAGAATTATTCCTACATAATTCGCACAAGTATGATTCGTATTGGGGTTGTGGAGGGTGGGTGAAAACATTTGGAAGACCATTGAAACAGTTTGGATTAGGAACGTCAATGGATGAATTTCCATCTTTTGAAGCGCAAAACAAACAAAATCCTTCTCTATGTTTATATCCACACCATTTGCAAGTACACCGTTGACAACGTTCACCTTCTTCTAACGGATCTTTACAATGAAAAGAATGAAATTGGTCGAGCGAAGATGTTTGGGGTTGTGGAGGTGGGTAGGAAAAATCGGGTGTTTCATCATTTGAAATAGGATCAGGGTTACGGACAAACTCGTCTCCGAAACTCACATTGGTACAACGCCGACAATTTCCACCGTTAAACGGACCTCCACACCATGAGCATCTTGAAAACCAAGACATGTTGAAGAATTATCGGATAAGAAGGTTAAGAGAAAGAGAATTAAACGAATAAGAGGATAGAGAAGAGTTTTTATAGATTTTTCAAATAATACATAAGGAAAAGAAATAATAAAAATAAGAAAGAAAAATATTTTTGGTAACCGAAAGTCAAAAGTGCACGGTAGCTCTCTAGAAAACGCACAAAGAAGCGAAGGAGCGGGTAAGCGCGAAGCTTTTATAACCTTCTCCTTTCGGGTCGAAGTTCATAGGATCGACCCTCCTAATACCTCTCTTATAGTTTGTTAACTAAAGATGTGCCGATATGACAATTAACAAACGGTTATTTTTAATATTAAAATAAAAGAAAATATGAATAAAAGTGTAAAATATTTTTTGTATTTTTATATAAAATAAAACGAAAACTTTCACGGGGAAAGGATCTCAAGAATCGAACACGAACAATCCCGTAAAAATCGCTACACCTCTCCCCGGCAGCGGCGTCATTTTGGTGTTCGTTCAAAAATCCCTCATATATA
>BQNB010038005.1:0-49047 GCA_026074375.1 Tanacetum coccineum | reverse complement strand
CCTATCACAAGCTTTATGACATTCTGAAGCAACACCAGAATGAAGTCAATGAGATAAGAGTTGAAAGACTAGCACGTACTGGTAATTCACTTGCACTTGTTGCTCAACAACAACCAGTTTACCATCATTAAAACCATCCTAATCAAAACACTCAATATTCCTCCACCAGATCACAACAATCTACTAGAAATAGAGGAAAAGCAATTGTTACCTGTTCTGCTCCTACATATGATCCAGAACATGATATGGTTACTAAAGATGTGAAAAATCTACAAACCTACCAACAACAACCTTCGAACTTCATCAAACTCCAGTAGAGCTAATCAAGATAATTCTCCAAGAATCAACAGAGGCACTGGGTATGATAATCAGAGGGAAGTTAATGTTGCTGGGGCTAGGGAAAATATAGGTACTCCGGTTGTGCAGAAGTCCAGGATTCAGTGTTATAACTCCAAGGAATATGGGCATGTATCAAGGGAATGTCAGAAACCAAAACGAGTAAAGGATGCAGCTTATCACAAGAAAAAGATGTTATTGTGTAAACAAGAGAAAGCTGGGGTTCAGTTGAATGCAGAACAAGCTGATTGGAAGGATGATACTGATGATGAGTCTGATGATCAGGAATTGGAAGCACATTATATGTACATGGCACAACTTCAAGAGGTTACTCCAAATCAAGTTGACAATTCTGGACCAATCTTTGATGATGAGCCAATGCATAAGGTATGAAACAATAATGAAACTATAATGTGTTTGCCACGAAAAATGAACATCCTGAGCAACCTGAATCTAGTAATGACATATATCTGGCAGAACATAGTGACACCAATATCGCTATTGATTCATTCGATATATGTTATGATAGAGCTCAGGATGACCAGGATGAAACTGATGATCTTGATCATGAACGTGATTTGCTTGCTTCTTTAATTCAAAAATTAAATGTGAAATTGATGACAGCAAAAACCAAAATAAAATTTTGGAATCATCAAACAAGGCTTTAGTTGATAAATTGAAAGGTGAAATTGATGATTTCAAAACTAAAAATAAAAGTTTAGAATCATCAAATAACCATTTCAAAGAAGCAAACAATGAACCGTCTAAGACTAATCAGTTGATGTTTACAGACCTTAAGAAGTTCCAAGCAGAACTAGATAAGTATAATGATGTGAATTATGCGTCAAAGATGGAAATTAATTATGCAAAAGCTAAAGGGGATTTAATGTCATACAAAATCGAATTTGAAAAGTCATCTAATGCATATACTTGACAAATAAATGATTTAAATCAAACGATTTCGGATATGAAAAAGGAGCTTTGTGCACATCAAGAAACCATCTCCATAATGTCATAAGCAAAAGAGGCTAAGATTAAGCTTTACAAAACTCGCGAAGACAAAGAACTTGATAAAGTCATTGCTTTAGAAAACAAAGTCAAGGTTTTGAATGCTATTGTATATAAAACTGGCCAATCAATTCAAACAATGAATATGCTTAATCGTAATTGTAAAATGAGTTTTACAAAACCTGAGTTCCTCAAGAAAGCTCAAAGAGCGAATCCTCGTCTGTATGATATAGGTTGCTATAATGATAATCTTGCGTTAATGTTAGCCCCTGATTCTGACGAAATGATTCGTCTTGACAAAGAACGTCGATCAAAATTAAGCGATTTAATCAGACTGTTTGATTATGATCAGTTGAATAATCTTTATGACTTGTTCGTTCCACAACGGGAAAAGTAGGTTGAACAACACTATTTTCCAAAAACATTAAAGATGAGTCAGACATATTCTAATAAGGAATTTTCCAAAGAGCCTTTTCGTAAACAAACAACTTTGTTAAAAAAATGAATGGATGAATCCATTCCTTGGGATCAAAAGTGTAAAATCTCTAAACAAATTTTCAAGATTAAAAAGAGTGTTGACACGATTTTTGACGGAGTGGAACGTTGCACACAAACAATCGCCAAAAGAACATATTTTGGTAACATCGATCCTCTCATTCAAAACATAATAGAAGGAAAATTTGGCCCCCAAATCAGCAGACTCAATGCGGACTTAAAAAAACACAGTTTTTGAATGAAATCGACCGACTTTCAAGGGAATATTACTATGCTGATCACATGAATGCAATACTTGGTGTGTACACTGATCTGGATGAAGTTACTAATTTGCAATGTGATTACGTAGAAACCTGGGAAAAATGTGAACATCTTGAAAAAGAGCTTTCAAAAAGTAGAACAATGTCAAAGAGTTTTGAAGCACTTCAGAAACATGCGATTAATCTTGAACTTGATTTACAACAGTGTAAAGAAAAGATAAAAAATGACAAATCTTTCAAAGAAAATCAGTCAAACGTATTTCTGAAAGAACGTGAACAGTATTTTGAAATTCAAGACTTGAAAGCTCAATTACAAGACAAAGGAATTGCAATAAGTGAGTTGAAGAAACTCATAGAAAAGATGAAAGGAAAATCTGTGGAAACTAAGTTTGAAAAATCATCGGTTATTCGACAACCGAATGCTTTTAAAAGTCAAAGACAATCCATTTTAGGTAAACCAGCTATTTTTTCAGATTCTCTTGCAAAGAAAGATTTCTCAAAGTCAAAGCCAGTTACCACACAAAATGTGTCTAATGATTTTTCAAAACCAGTCACTGCACAGATTTTGCCTCAGAATATGTTGCCAATTGTCAAGAACACAAATGTGATTGCACCAGGAATGTATAAAGTGCACACAAAGCCTAATCAAACTAGAACACCTCAGTTGCATCAAGACATTAGGAAACCTAACAAACGCATGTCTTTCTCTACAGGAGTAATTCCCACTACTAGTGTTAGCAGACCATAGCCTAACAATAGTCAAGGGAAGGAGCAAAAAGTAGAAGACCACCGTAGGAATTTTAAGTTTTCTAATAATAAAACGTCTGTAACTACGTGTAATGACAGTTTGAATGCTAAGACCTTGAATGTTAACTTTGTCTGTGTTACTTGTGGAAAATGTGTGCTGAATGAAAATCATGATTTGTGTGTTCTACATTATATCAATGGCGTGAATTCTAGGACTAGACAACCAATGGCTGTGCCTATTAGTACTAGAGAACCCAAGCAGAATGTGAACCAATCTGTTGCAACATCCAGTAAGAAAACCGTTGCAACAGACTCCACTGTCAAGAAATCTAGAAACATAACTAGGAAGTTATATGAGCAAGTTAGTAAGACATGCAGTTGGTGGTATCCTAAGTATACTCCACCCGGATATATTGGAAATCTATGTCTCAAAAAGGAAATGTTAACCCAAACATTAGTATGCCTCTAGGAAATGCATCTAGAACTGCTAATATTTTGAAACATAAGACTCCTAGGTGTTCCACTGTGTCCAATACTCCATTGTATTCTAATTCTTTTACAGCTTGTAGAGATCATTCTATTCATCGTTGACTCTGGGTGAAACTTCTAACTAATTTTGTGGAGAAATTTATGGGAACGGTGAAGTTTGGAAATGATCAAATTGCACCAATTCTTAGCTATGGAGATCTGGTTCAAGGAACTATTACCATCAAACGGGTTTATTACGTCGAAGGGCTTAATCACAATTTATTCTTGGTTGGTCAATTCTGTGACGCGGATTTAGAAGTTTCTTTTCGGAAGTCTACATGTTATATCCGTGATTTAAAGGGAAATGATCTTCTCACAGGTTCTCGTGGCACATATTTGTATTTCATTTCTCTGCAAGACTCGACAACTCCTAATCTAATTTGCTTAATGGCTAAGGCAACAACGTCTCAAGCATGGTTATGGCATCGTCGTCTATCTCATTTAAACTTCGACACTATCAACTTGCTTTCAAAGAATAATATTGTAACACAATTTATTCTCCGTTGGTACATTCTGTGATGACTGGATTTTGGAATGTTCTTTTCGTAAGATTACGTGTTTATATCGTTGATTTGAAGGAAAATATACTTCTCAACAGGTTTCCGAGCACATATTGTATTCCCATTATCTTCTGTCAAGACCTCCAACATCACCCAATTCCAATTTTCATAATGGCGTAAATCAACATCGTCTCAATCATGGTTATGGCATCAACGTCTATCTCATCTAAACTTCGATCACCATCAACTTGCTTTCGAAAATAATATTGTGATGGCTTCTAAAATTAAAATTCATCAAAGATCATCCTGTGTTCTCTTGTAGAGTTAGGGAATAGCTAAAAATAAAGTCTTTCACACTAAGACAAAACCACCTAGCTCAAAAGACGGTAAACATCTACACCTGACTTATATGGTCCAATTAACGTAGAAAAGCATTAATGGAAAGAAATAAGTTTCTCAGCAATGTTGATGACACTACCCGAAAAACCTGGACACACATCTAGGATTCCAAAGACTGGAGCGAAACACCTGAGTTCTCCTTGAATATCCACACACGTTGTCCAGAGATTGACTTCCTGCTCAAGTTATAACATTTCAAACTGACAAAGGGCACGGAAATATCTTAATAAAACTCTTCATACATACTTTGCAAAAGAGGGAATAAGACACGTAAACGTCAACTTGCCTGTATCGAAAACACCTGAACAAAACGGCTTGTCTAAAGACAGGAACCGTATACTCTTGTTGAGGCTGCTCGAACAATGCTAAGCGCCGCTAAAGTTCCTTTGTTCTTCTGGGCTGAAGCAATTGCAACAGCATGTTTTACTCAAAACCGTTCACTTGTAATTCCTCGACATGAGAAAACACCTTACCATATCATCAATGCCCGGAAACCGTCAGTTAAGTTCTTTCACATCTTTGGTTCTCTTTGCTATATCGTCAGAGATGGTGAAAATCTTGATAAAATGAAGGAAAAAGGTGATGCATGTATTTTTGTTGGGTATTCTACTCAGTCAAAGGCTTACAGGGTATTTAACAAGAGAACAAGAATAATAGTTGAAACAATTCATGTTAACTTTGACGAATTGCCTCAGATGGCGTCAGATCACGTCAAATCTGACCTCAGTCCACAATGTTCGACAACGGTACTTGAACAAGACAGTTTAAGTCTCGGTCCACAAAGTCAAGAAAATGTTCCTCAAGTAGCTGAGACAGAAACAACGTCAAATGAGCTGGAATTGCAATACAGTCTGATGTTCAGTGAATTACTCAATGGAACTTCTCCTGTTGTGTCAAAGTCTTCCGCTGTACATGCTGCTGATAATCCCGATAAGTGTCAACAACATAACACAACTCACACTTCTACAACAACCGATGTTGTAGATCCACCTCCATTGAACATTCAATCAACACATCAAACTCCAACTCAAGTACCAACTGTCACTGCACCAGAGAACATTATACAAGCAGGAACCAATACCGAAAATGCACAATTTAATGAAGATGAATTTATCAACATCTTTAGTACACCGGTACAAGAACAAGGGGAGACATCGTCTCGTCATGTTGTATACGTTCAAATTGCCATACTTTGTCTATCAACACTATCCCTCAGCACAACGTTGGACAAAAGACCATCCATTAGAACAAGTCATTGGAAATCCTTCTCAATCAATTAGAACAAGACGTCAGCTAGAAACAGATGGCGAGATGTGTATGTTTGCACTCACCGTGAGTCGAACCGAACCAAAGAACATCAAAGAAGCCATGGCTGATTCTGCATGGATTGAATCAATGCAGGAAGAACTTCATCAGTTTGATCGATTAGATGTATGGGAATTAGTCGACAGACCACTTTGCAAAAATGTCATTAACTTAAAGTGCTCTGAAAAAATAAACTTGATGAGGAAAATTCTGTTATTCGCAACAAATCTCTCTGTAGCTATGGGATATGCTCGCAAAGGAAGGAAATGATTTCGAAAGACCATTTGCACATTGCTCGGTTGGAGGCCGTCCAGTTGTTCATTGCGTACGCTGCACACAAATCATTTACTGTATACCAGATGGACGTTAAAACAACATTTCTTTACGGACCACTAAAGGAAGAAGTGTACGTAAACCAACCAGATGGATTTGTTGACCCATATCATCCTAACCAAGTTTACCGTCTCAAGAAAGCATTATACAGGGGGGGAGTTCTCAAACAATCACAAGAGCGAGGTAATGATGAAACTTCTCCAAATTTTTCTGGTATTCAAAAGGATTCTCAAAAGTTTCTATTTGATACCAACTCTGTTTATAACCAAACATAGGGAAGACATATTGCTTGTGCAGATTTACGTTTGATGACATGTTTTTTAGTTCAACGAACCAAAACTTCAAAACGATTGAAGAAACTAATGCACGGCAAGTTTGATATGTCTATGATGAGTGGAGCTGAAATTCTTTTAGTGAATTCAAAAGGAAAGATCCCACCAATCCCAACGTGAGGTATCTTATAAACCAAGCTAAGTATGCACAAGAGAAACTTAAAAAGCATGGCATGACCTCATTGTTACATTGTCACACAATGGCTACAAAACACTTGTATGCTGGCTTTAGTGGTACTCCGTCAAGCCAACGAAATTCGTAGTATGGTCGGAGCACTCATGTACCTAACAGCAAGTAGACCAGATATTGTACATGCAACATGTTATTGTGCTCGCTATCAAGCGAAACCGACTGAGAAACATCTCACCGCGGTTAAGCGGATCTTTCGATACCTTAAAGACTCCTTAACATGGGACTCTGGTATCCGAAGGACACCGGCTTCGAACTAACTGCTTTTTTAGATTCGGATCACGCGGGTTGTCCGATTCCATAAGAGTAATTTGGTGGCATACAAATTTCTAGTGGAGATATGTTAGTCATCAGTCATCCAAAAAGCAGGACTGCACCTCATGTCTTCAGCAGAAGCCGCGTATGTGTCTTTATCCGTGATGCGCACACGTTCTATGGTTTGAGAACTCAGCTTCACAGATTATGGATGCCACTTTGATAAAATACCTATGTAATAGTGACTTAGAAGACAGCCTAAAAGCCATCACGATGCAATCCAGTCCAACATTCCCCCGACCAAGCACATCGATGTCAAGATACACTTCATAAAGGAACAGGTTAAAAAGTGTATTGTTGAATTATTCTTTTTTCGGAAACTGAATACCAGTTTAGGCTGACTTTTTACTAAAGCTTTAACGAAGATAGGTTTAAGTTATCTTGTCAGACGACTCGGTATGAGATTTTTGACTCCAATGAACTGGAGGTTTCTGGCAATTGAATCTGCTTATCAAATTGTAAAATATTTTTTATTCTCTCTTTATTTTTGCTTATAAAAAAAATTAAAAAGAAATATAAAAATATAAAACCAACAAAAAGAAATAGAAAAATATAAAATCTAGAAAACAAAATATAAAATCAGAAAAATTTCAAAAATAACAAAAAGAATCTTCTCGACATGTCTCTTGGAATCGATAACTTTACGTACCTATGAAATGTTTGATTAACCATCGAGACACGGGCGGGTAATTGAAGTTCGAGAAGAGTTTTCAAAAGCTTTCAAAACATGTAAATTTTCCTTAAATTTTCTTAATGACTTATGTACATTTCAGTGCATAACTCGGTCCCGAATGTAATAGGGAAGTGTACGCTTCAGTGCGCTTACTCTAAAAAATAGAAGAGAAGTCTTCTATCATGTGTTTTTAAAAATCGTTGAACATAATTTTTCAAAAAGAACTTTTTCATGTCACTTGTCTACATATAAGTTGTGTATCTTTTCCTAAAAAGTGGTGTTTGTTAAAATTGTGTGTTCAACACTCCCTTCCTCGAATAAGTTTAAAAGAATATAGTACGTAAAAGAGTCATTATATTGTGAATCAATTCTGAGGGAGAGCTTTTCAAAACCAAGCCTTTAATGTGTTGGGTACATTTCATAAATGTCAATTTTATGTATCCAAACACATTTTGTGAAATTAAAATGTGGAAACTTAATGTCAATTAATAATATACATTGTTCACTAAGGCATCTCACTCCGTCTTCAACATTTTGTGGTGTCATATCAATTTTTCATTCCAATGTCAAGTTTTAATAAATATTGGTATCCCACATATACTGTTGAAGGGGAGCAATCTGAAAAATGAATTCATGCAATATCGTGGTATAATTTTTCTCCCCATGAAATTTTTCATGTCATAAATTTTAATCAATTGGTATTTCAAATACTAAGTGTTTTATTATTTAAAATAAGGGGAGAAAATTGTAATTAAAATATGATATAGAAGAATGTGATCTTTAAGACTCTAAGTGCAACTCTTTCCTTCATGTGCTAAATAATTTCGAATCTCGGAGCACATTTGAAAATAACAATGTCAGAAAATGGTTTTATGGTTCGATCTCATACCCAACAACCTATTAATTTCACGACGATTCTGAAGTCATAAGGTGGTTAGGTTAGGAATAAGTCCTACGATCCAACCAGAACCGGATGGATCTACCCAAGGACAATCCATAGTTAGAAATAGCAGTCCTTAGGTATGATTGGAGAAGAATGAGTATAAGGGAAAAATGCCGACTAAGATTGAGCTAACACTAGAACAATCACAACAAGGTGTTAGTAATGACGTCTTGGTAAGCATTGAAGGGGTTGAAGAATGAAAAAGAAATGTATGGATAAAGGGTGAAAACAAAGCAGCCCTCCAAACAACTTAGGCAGAAACCGGGTCAATACATAATCTATCAAAATCATAATGATGATTGTTGATATTGAAGAAAGTCGTCATGGACCCAGTGATGCAATGCACAACCCTTCCCAGCCATTCGGGTTTCTCTCAAAAGAAACTTGTCTCACTTGTCACGGAGATACACACGTTATCTATTGACATCTCACTCCGAGATTGTTAATATTGAATAGGTGGCAGTCTGCTCCAGCCTCCGATTACTAAAACCAAAAGTGCCACAAATTCGAGTCAAGAGACCATAAGAGATCAAAGTATAATCTCAATAGGACCACAATGTCAAATAATCTTGTATAAATACACCATAAAGGTTTCACAAGTTCAAAAGAGTCCTACGCATTATCTTGAGATCATTCCAAACATCCGAGTGATACTTAAGTATTCACAGTGAAGATGGAAATCCTGCTTGAGCCAACATCAAACAAGCTCTTGGTAGGTGACTTGCAAGATTCTATATGAATCAAGCTTGTGATAACTGGATATCAATTTTGGTCCAGTAAATGAATTGACGACTTAATCAGAAAGATAGTAACTATCCGATTCACTCTTACCGTGTTGTCTGCTTTGAGACGTTCCGGTAATGAGAACTAGCAAGCATGGTGAATCTAATACATCTGTGTTAGAAGATCCTACGCTTTGAGCTGGAAACCCTGTCAAGGAGATTCTTTGAATCTACCTGATCACAGGTATAGTATTTATACTATAAAACGGGAAACCGGAGGTTAATGCAACCGAAGTCAAGATGAATGACAAAGCCATATTCATCTTTTATTGCTAACTGTCTTATTTCAGGTTTAGACGACGGTGTTGCAGCCTCATTCCAGCGAAGTCGGATTCATAAACCACATGCTCATACTCATGCTTTCAAAGTCAATCGTTCAACATCAAGATCGTTGATTCTAAACTTCCCCACCATCAAAGAGCCTCAAAGTCAAATAAAGAATAGTCTATTTGGGGAAGATTGTTAGACTTATAATCACATATGTCAAACAAGAATGTAACAAGTATGAGCATGTTGGTCAAGAGCACAAGTTGATCAAGGAAGTCAAATCAAGATGATTCAAGTCAAGGAGATGATGCAAGATAACGATCTCAAGAACTCAAAGTCAAAAGATAAAGGCTCAAGATCAAGATCACAAAGCATGAATGAATAAAGCCATTACAAACAAGACAAGACCAAAAACAAGGCAAAGCATAAACGTCAAAAGTCATATCTTCAACGTCAGGGGAGACAATGATAAAACAAAGCAAACTCCTACAAGAATGTTATCGGTGGTACGGAGGAGTTTGAAGAAAGAGACCTCAACATTGGGGGAGATTGTTAGCCTTTATTTTATTAAGTCAAACAAGAATGTTATCGGTCTTATAAAGTCAAACTAGGTCTTGTATTGTAATAGGCTAGTCGGGTTCAACGGGCTTGGATTGTAATCTAATATTGTCCGTGTTTCGGGCTCAAAGCCGAAGTTTAGCCAAGCCCGGTCTAAGTAGAAAAGCCCACACGCCAACTAGATGGCTAGGGGTATAAAAGAAACCCTCTCCTCACATGGAGAGGGCGTTGGTTGCATTTGTTCACTTGTAACTCACCATTTTCTCTCTCTAATCTAACATTCCAAGTTCTTTTCTTCTCTCTCTTTTTCTTTCCTATTGACCGGCTCATCAAGAGCTTATTTGGGTTTGCTTATTGTTGTGAAAGAATTATATTTAGGGATAACAAATTATCGTATGCACCGTTTATCGAATTAATTTTTAAAACACATGAGTTGAGGTGACTTGAGCTAGCATGTATACACATAAAGGAGCTGAGATAAGTAGGAAAAATCAAACTTACAATGGTTTATGTGGGAAAAACAATTCGGCCAAAACAATTCAACCTAAAACCCTAATTATATAAAAACCCACTTTCAATTTAACCCTTTTGTAAACCAATCTTGTACGCCTCAAAGGACCTTCGTAAACCTCTTGTACACACCCTTGTGACCACGGAAACGGGCTGTAAAAAGGGAGCTTGCTTGTGATGCGTGTGGTTGAAAAAGAAACTAAGCCTATTAGGGTTTCTCCTTGTACTAGGGTTCCTTTGTGTTTTGTAATTGAATTGAGTAGGATGAATGAAGATTTATGGAGGTGTTAAGTTGCTTAGTTGCTGAATAAAATGGTGGTGGAGGTTGTTTTGGGTGCGTACAGTAACAAGAAGATATAAACGATCGTTTTTGTTCTTGTGTCAAGTAGGTTTTTGTGTTAAAGTGAGAAAGAAACTAGTAATGGGAAGTATATCTTAGTTTTCAGCCGTTGAAATGTACAAAGAGGATAAATGGGTGTTGTATCCATTGCTTGGGGAAGTCTAAAAGAGCTAATGGATAAAAGGGGTTAGTTTTTCTTGGTGACAAAGTTTCATATGGGATTCGGTGCTAGGATAAATAATGAACTGATTGTTTTGCTAAATTTTTGGTAAGAAATTATTTTGGAACGTTTGATACATAGTGAGTTAGTGGGCTTGCAACTTGTGGGATTTAATTAGGCTAAGGTTTAATGGTTAAAAGGGTGGTTTATGGTGAAGATATTTCCATAGGGACCAAAAGCGTAATTTTCGTAAAGTATTGGTTCGGGACTCGTTTAAGTTACTTAACGGATGATTCAAAACACGAAACTTGCGCCATTGCGTTCCAAATGATTTTTCCTATAAAAATGAGTATTTACTTGATAGTATTTCATAAATGTTTTTTATAAAACTCACTTAAAAATGTTTATCAATTATTGGGTATCGCTTTTAAGCTTTGCCCGTAAAATAAGTTTTAACTTGAACTTTCGCGTTTTAAAACAAACGTTTTTAAATTAAATGTTAAATAATTTATTAAATAAATTTTGATAATTAAGTATAATTTAATTATTATCGTGTCGGTACGCGTTGTATGCGGTTTTCAAAATGTACAAGATATTCTCGTTTTCAAGCCAAATGAGATTGAAAATCAAATTTATAAACGACAATTATGTAATAATAAATGTGATTTATTATTTAAATATGTTCCGAAAATTTACCGGTTACGCAGTAGTCGTTTTTTATGTGACAAAAAAAAGTCATAAGTCAAGAAGTCAAGTCAGACCCGAAAAGTCAAAGGGTAAAGTAGTCATTCAAGTTCCGAAAATTGTCGGTTGTTACATGAATCATTGATATGTTCCTTCAATTGGTGAAGAAACAAATAAATAGTACATGATTTGTTGGAGTTGACCATGTCTCATGATTTTAGCAGGATTCAACCTTCTTTGCAATCATTAGTTGTGAAACAAAATATGCTATTTATAGTATCTAATTTGCATATACGTAACTCTTCAAAAAAGTGAAGAGACTCATTTACTTACTTAACTGTCAAATGTAGATGAAAAGTCATATCTTAATCCATAATATAAATTCAAAAACTCTCTATTATTTATACCCTCTTTATTTTTACATAACTTAACAAATTCTTTAAAACACATTAATCATTAACACTTAACATTAATTATTGAGACTAAATCTTTTTTATATATTAAATAATAAATACAAAAGAAAGGTATGATATAAGAAGTATTTGGATGTATAATTCACGTCTTCATTTGTACATCAGTGGTGACTAAGCATACTACAATATGCATGATTGCCACCCTATTACTCACCAAATTATCATTCCCAGATCTATTATCACATATCCCCCATTATCACTATCATTAACAATCTATACAATTGTTTGGCGGCGGGTGAAATTTTGTTGGGTTTCGTTCGGTTGCAGTGGTGGTGATGGTTGTGGATGCAAACCGTAGCAATTCTTAGGTGTTGTTGGCTTACCAGACGCCCAACAACATGCCGCCGATCTCTCCGTTGCCACCGATCATGGTGTGTGGCGTTGGTGATCGGTTGGTGGCGTTGGTGGGTTGTTTTGTTTTTTGGGTGTTCTCATTTGTTGGGGATTTGTTTCTTTCCAGAAGTTAATTATTTCATTGGTATGTGACGATTTGTAGTATCTTTAAATCGTAAGTGATTCTACATTTTGCTTTGAATTTTACGAAATGTATAAACTTAACTAACTGATTTTATGGCAATGCATATCATTTTATTGTGTGATCTTCTTAAGTGGCCTTCGTTCTAGGATCTGAGTTGTCCGAGAAATTTAAAATTGTATATGGAGAATTAGGTTTGCTAAGTTTGGGAAATAGGATTATGATATGCTTTAGACGGTGGTGAAATTTTTTAGGATTGAAGCCGTTTGGCAGTGACCATGATGACTGTCATGTGCACTTACAATTTGTGTATTGTTGCTGAGATTCTTGGCTCATGCTTCTTCGATGCCACCGTTACTTTCGTTGCCGCTATTCATGGCGTGCGACGATAATAACGGGTGTGTGACGATGGTCAAAGTCTCATAAGTCGCAAAATAAACTGCCCGCCCCGCCCTTTTTCGTGTGCTAGGCCCGGTTTTTGTGTTGTATCCGACCCATCCCCTTATTATTATATCCTTACAAAAGGCAGTAACTTCCTGCCCGTCGTGTGTTCAATATATAAAAGAAAACAAAATTAATCCCGACGGTGGTAACGTGACGGAAAATTCTACGGCTTTGATGACTGTTGTAATATCAGCCAGAAATTTCGACCCTAACTTCGTTGGGCAACGACCGGACGACATAGCATACGTGGCTGTTGTGCAACCGGATTTCTTTGCTTCCTTAGCGGAACTCGGATACTTCTATGACCTGATCACCGATATCTGAGCCTAATCATCTATTGCACCTCAATTTGGACAACCACCCTCTCAAAACCATTTGTTTGATAATATATTTGATTCTCGATTCCGGATTGGGAGTGTGTGGGAAATCCTAGAGGTGATAGACGTTCAAAACGTGTTTGGACAGCTTTTAGTATTATGTGAATGTATAATATATATACCAACTAAGGCAAACACGATAACTTTTTATATTCCAATGACCGTTTCTTGGCGGGGCAGCACCATCACACTGGTGTTTGCAGCCATGGCGGGTTCGGATACCGGGTCAACCCACGACACTTGCGTTGTCTGAAAACCTTAAAAGTAGTTACTTTGTTGATGAAAGTACTCACAGAATTTGGTTTGGGGTAAGTTTTCAACTTCTGTTTCTTTTATGTATACTTTGGGTCGTTAATGTGTTGGCTTGCTAATGTGGTTGCGCCTTATGGCCTATAAATATTTGATAAGCCTTAATCGATAAGTCTGAAAAGCTTTTTGTTAAAGCAAATGTGATTCACGGTGGCGTCGCAGCCTGTTGGGTTTGCAGCCCCGTGTGTGATGAGTTTTAGTCTAAAAATAGATTGTCCACCTTAACCAGTGGCCTTCGTGATAACGTTTGGAAAATGATTGCCACAAGGTGTTTTGAATATATTTGTTGATTAGGAAAACTGAGATTATTCGCATCTTGGCAGGGCAACTTATTACGTTTGCAGCCATGGCGGATAGATTCTTTTTTTTGACTGATGCCTTAATTCAACAACATACTAATCCCCGTTACAAGTGCCGACAAAAAACCACGTGTTGGGCTTCTTTTCGTATGGCTGTTGTCATAGGCCGGCGTTTTGTTCAGCCTATATATTGCTTACATTGTTGCAAGCTGTTATTATATAAACGGCCGATGAAAGTTCGACATTAGCCGGGTCCTTTGATTTACACAATTTGTAGCCCCTTTTCGGTAGGTTGTATAATATTGAATACTTAACAGGCGATGATGATAGTTCTTTGAAATTGTATTTTACTAGAACGTGATTTGCTGTCATACGTATCTGGCTTGGCAATCACAACTGGAATGTGATTGCAGCCACCTTAGATAGTTTGTCACGCTTCTACACTTGCATGTCTGAGCCTTCTTAATCGATATGTCTGAAAGCCTTTTTGTTGAAGCAAATGTGATTCACGGTGGCGTGGCAGCCTGTTGGGTTTGCAGCCCTATGTGTGATGAGTTTTAGTCAAAAAATAGATTGTGCACCTTAACCAGTGGCGTTCGTGAGTAATGTGTGGAAAACGATTGCCAGAAGGTGTTTTGAATGGATTTGTTGATCTAGGAAAATTGAGATTATTCGCATCTTGGCGGGGAAACTTATTAGGTTTGCAGCCATGGCGGATAAATCCTTTTTTTCTCGACCGATGCCTTAATTCAACAATATACTAATCCCCGTTGCAAGTTTCGTATGGCTATTGTCATGGGCAGGTGTTTTGTTCAGCCTATAAATTGGTTACATTGTTGCAAGCTGTTGTTATATAAATGGCCGATGAGAGTTCGACATTAGCCGGGTCCTGTAGCCCCTTTTCGGTAAGTTTGTATAATATTGAATACTTAACAGGCGATGATGATAGTTTTTTGAAATTGTATTTTACTGCTTTCTGAAAGGGAGTGTTGTAAGGACCACAACATTCAAGAACACAACCACCTGAAGCCGCTGACGCAACGCAAAAAATGGAGGTATGGTTTATGTTTTCTATTATTCTTACATAATTGAGATTCTTAGGTTTGGATGTTTAGAGTTAACTTTTAGTTTTTGTGGTGGCAGATGAATGTCAAAAAGCTACAGAAAATGGCGGGTGTGGTAAGCACTGGTAGGAAGGGCAGCTGATTTTGGCGAGCAAGGGGTAGCGACAAACAAGTAAGAGGCCTTTAGCCCTTTACCCTTAACTATTTGCAGCGTGCTATGGGAACCCGACATGTGCATGGTAGGTTAAAAACTTATACGGGATTTCTTACGTGTTAAAAACTTTAGATTATTACAGTTACACGTTTGCTACTTAGTTACTTCGAGCCTTATTCAGATAGTGAACATATTCTTAGATCAAGGGCATCCATGTGCTTATCTAATTACTACGCTTTTGTGCCCTAAAGTAGTAACAAATGAAAGTTGGTAAGAGCGTGTACCGCTGCGGAAAATGGGTGCTTATCTAATTCCTCGAAAACCAACACCTATAGGATACTGCTATATATCACAGGTAAGAACTGTTTGAGGAGAAATAAATAGCTAAGACTACTTTAGATAAGAATCTAGATCAAAACAAGTCACAAAAGAATATGTTATCATGTTATGAAGTAGTTCAGTAAGCAACAAACAGTATGGTAGCCAATACAAAAGCTTGAGACGCGAATGAACCTCTTGAGATTAAAGTGCTAAGGAAATGTTTCTTTTTATATCCCTATGATATTAAATCAACAAACTTTGGGTGGTAAAACAAAATCTATCACTATTTATCTGTAGTATCGGCCATTAACGATTAAGGTGGTGTTTGGATATGCTTAAACAAGCCTTTTTAATTAACCATCTAATTAAAAATTCCCTATTTATACCAAAACAAGCTGAGATAAGCAGAAGTCGTTTAACACAAAATAAGCTGAAATAATGCTATTGCACGTTAGTTTTAGAGGAGCTAGCTATAATACTTATTTATACGTGGAGAGGAATAAGTGATGTTAGATGATAAAAATATAGGTGATTGTGGAATGGTGGTGATGAGTTTTTTGTGTTAAACGACTTCTGCTTATCTCAGCTTATTTTGGTATAAATAGGGAATTTTTAATTAGATGGTTAATTAAAAAGGCTTGTTTAAGCATATCCAAACACCACCTTAATCGTTAAATGGCTCTACTACAGATAAATAGCGATAGATTTTGTTTTACCACCCAAAGTTTGTTGATTTAGTATCATAGTGGATATAAAAAGAAACATTTCCTTAGTACTTTAATCTCAAGAGGTTCACTCGCATCTCCGGCTTTTGTATTGGCTACCATACTGTTTGTGCTACTGAAGACTAACTTCATAACATGATAACATATTCTTTTGTGACTTGTTTTGATCCAGATTCTTATCTAAAGTATTCTTAGCTATTTATTTCTCCTTAAACAGTTCTTACCTGTGATAAATAGCAGTATCTTATATGTGTTGGTTTTCGAGGAATTAGATAAGCACCCATTTTCCGCATCGTACACGCTTCATACCAACTTTCCATTTGTTATTACTTTAAGTGCACAAAAGCGTAGTATCAAGATAAGCTCAAGAAACGGTAACCCTTGATTTAGAAATATGTTCACTGTTCTGAATAAGCTCAAATCGAAGTGACTACGTAGCACACTGTAACTGTAATAAAAACTAAAGTAATTAACACGTAAGAAATCTCGAATCCGTTTTTACCCTACCATACGCACGACGTCTTTTTTCCCATAGCACGCAGCAAAAAGTTCAGGGTAAAGTGTCAAAAGGGGCCTCTTACCCTTGTTTGTCCGCTAACCCCCTAGCTCGCCAAAATCAGCTTGCCCTTCCTACCAGTTGATTACCACACCCGCCATTTTCTTCTGTAGCTTTTTGGACATTTCATACTGTCTGCCACACAAAAACTAAAAGTTTTAAACATCAAAACATCCAAACCTAAGAAACTCACTTATGTAAGAATAATAGAAAACATAACCATCCTACCATTTTCTGCTTGCGTTCAGCGGCTTCAGGTGGTGGTGTTCTTGAATGGTTGAGTGGTCCTTACAACACTTTTCCCATTCCAGAAAGCAATAAAATACAATTCAAAAAGCTATCATCATCGGCCGTGTTAAGTATTCCATATTTATACAAACTACCGAAAAGGGGCTACAAATCGTGTAACTCAAAGGAGCCCGGCTAATGTCGAACTTTCATAGGGCCATTTAAAAAAAAATAACAGCTTGCAACAATGTAAAGCAATTTATAGGCTGAAGCTAGAAACACCGGCCCATGACAACAACCATACTAAAAGAAGCCCACCCGGTTTTTTTGTCCCCTCTTGTACCGATGATTAGTATGTGTTGAATTAAGGCATCGGTCAAGTAAAAAAAGGATCTATCCGCCATGGCTGCAAACCAAATAAGTTGCCCCGCCAAGATGCAAATAATCTCAATTTTCCTAGATCAACAAATCCATTCAAAACACCTTTTGGCAATCGTTTTCCACACGTTACTCATGAACGCCACTGGTTAAGGTGCACAATCTATTTTTTGACTAAAACTCATCACACACAGGGCTGCAAACCCAACAGGCTGCCACGCCACCGTGAATCACATTTGCTTCAACAAAAAGGCTTTCAGACATATCGATTAAGAAGGCTCAGACATGCAAGTGTAGAAGCGTGACAAACTATCTAAGGTGGCTGCAAATCACATTCCAGTTTGTGATTGCCCAGGGGGGGGGGGGGTTTGGTTAGGCAGATACGTATGACAGTCAAATCACGGATCTAGTAAAATACACTTCAAAGAACTATCATCATCTTGCCTGGTAAAGTATCAATATTATACAACCAACCGACAAGGGGCTACAAATTGTGTAAACAAAGGACCCGGCTAATGTCGAACTTTCCATCGGCCTTGTGTGTTTTTGATAGGTGTGTTGTTGTTGTTTATTTTTTATGTTGTTCTTTTTTTTTTGTGTCTTGTTTTTGTTTATATAATAACAGCTTGCAACAATGTAAGCAATATATAGGCTGAACAAAACGCCGGCCTATGACAACAGCCATACGAAAAGAAGCCCAACACGTGGTTTTTTGTCGGCACTTGTAACGGGGATTAGTATGTTGTTGAATTAAGGCATCAGTCAAAAAAAAAATAATCTATCCGCCAGGCTGCTAACGGTACTAAGTTGCCCTCCAAGATGCAATAATCACAGTTTTTCCTAATCACCAAATATATTCAAAATACCTAGTAGCAATCATTTCAAACGTATACACTAAGCCACTGGTTAATGTGGACAATCTATTTTGAGACTAAAACTCATCACTCACGTGGCTGTGCAAACCCCACATGCTTGCGACGCCACCTCTGTTAGATCACATTTTGCATAAACAAAAAGCTTTTCAGACTTATCGATTAAGGCTTATCAAATATTTATAGGCCATAAGGCGCAACCACATTAGCAAGCCAACACATTAACGACCCAAAGTATACATAAAAGAAACAGAAGTTGAAAACTTACCCCAAACCAAATTCTGTGAGTACTTTCATCAACAAAGTAACTACTTTTAAGGAGATTGACAGACAAGCGCAAGTGTCCTAGGGAAGACCCTGTAACCGAACCCGCCAAGGTCAGCAAACACCAGTGAGCTGGTGCTGCCCGTTCCTCCCGGCCGCCAAGAAAAACCGGTCATTGTAATATAAAAAAGTATATCGTGTTTGCCCAATGGTATAGGTATAATTATACATATCACATAATACAAAAAGCTTGTCACAACCACTTTTTGAGAACGACTATCACTCTTGTATATACCCACACACTTGATCCCAATCCTGAATCGAGAATCAAATATATTTATCGAAACCAAATGGTTTTTGTAGAGTGGTGGTTGTCCAAATTGAGAGTGCAATAGATGATTAGGCTCGAGGCTCAGATAACGGTGATGCAGGTCATAGAATTATCTCCGAGTTCCGCCTAAGGAAGCAAAGAAATGGGACCGGTTGCACAACAGCCCGTATTCTAAGACGTCCGTCGTTTGCCCACCGAAGTTAGGGTCGAAATTATCCTGGCTGGATATTGACAACAGTCCCAACAAATGAGCCTAGAATTTTCCTCCCGTCACGTTACCGACCGAGTCGGGATTAATTTGTTTTCTTTTTATATATAAACACAAGTAGATACTTACGGGCAGGCCGATACAGCCATAAGTAAGGATAAGACACCACGCTTGGCTTGTATACGGCATACCACACCCCCCCCTGCCACGCCCCTCTAAACATGGGCGGTGTGCGGGCATAATATAATATAGCTACAAAAGCGACTAAGACCATCGTTCACACACTCCCCGTATATACTCGTCGGCACGCCAAGAATCGCGGCAACGAAAGTAACGGTGGCAACGAAGAATCATGAGCCCAGAATCACAGCAACAATACAACAAAATGTAAGTGCACCTGACCGTCATCATGGCACAGCCAAACGGCTTTCAATCCCTAGAAGAAATTTCACCACAGTCTAAAGCATATCATAATCCTATTTCCCAAACTTAGCAAGACCTAATTCTCCATATACAATTTTAAATTTCTCGGACAACTCAGATCCTAGAACGAAGGCCACTTAAGAAGATCACACAATAAAATGAGATATGCATTGGGCGAATAAAATCAGTTTAGTTAAGTTTATACATTGCGTAAAATTCAGAGCAAAATGTAGAATCACTTACAATTTAAAGATACCACAATTCATCACATACCAATGAAATAGTTAACTTCTGGAAAGAAACAAATCCCAAACAAATCAATCTGAAAACCCAAAAAACAAAACAACCCACCAACCGATCACCAACGCCACACAACCATTTTTGATCGGTGGCAAACGGAGATATCGTCGGCAATGTTGATGTGCGTCTGGTAAGGCCAACAACACCAAAGAATTGCTACGGTTTTGCATCCACAACCATACCGACCACTGCAACCGAACGAAACCAACAAAATTTCACCCCCCGCCAAACAATTGTAATAGAATGTTATGATTAGTGAAATGGGGGATATAGTGATAAAAGATCAGGGAATGAAAAAATGGAAGTGAGTAATAAGGGTGGCAAGCATGTCATAGTGTAGAATGCTTATGTCACCACTGATGTAACAAATTGTAAGACGTGAATTATACATCCAAATACTTCTTATATCATACCTTTCTTTTGTATTTATTATTTAATATATAAAAAATGAATTAGTCGACAATAATTCATGTAAAGTGTAAAAGATTAAATGTGATTTAAAGAATTTAGTTAAGTTAATGAAAAAATAAAGAGGGTATAAAAATAATAGAGAGAGTTTTGAATTTATATTATGGATTAAGATATGACTTTTCATCTACATTGAAAGTTATGTAAGTAAAAATTAGTCTCTTCACTTTTTTGAAGAGTTACGTATATGCAAATTAGATACTATAAATAGCATATTTTGTTTCACAACTAATGATTGCAAAGAAGGTTGAATCTTGCTAAAATCATGAGACATGGTCAACTCCAACAAATCATGTACATATAAACTTTGTTTTCATCACCAAATGCAGAACAAAACAAAGAATTCATTGGTAACAACCTGCAGAATTTAAATCGGAACTTGAATACTACTTTTAACCCTTTTGACTTTTCGGGTCTGACTTGACTTCTATGACTAAAGACTTTTTTTTATCACATAAAAAGCGACTATAACTTCTACGTTACTACTCTGCGTTAAACGTTAAATTTACGGAACATAGTTAAATAAAAAATCACTATTATTATTTACATTAAAATTGTCGTTTATAAATTTTGATTATCAATCACATGTTGCTTGAAAGACGAGAAATAATCTTGTATCATTTTGAAAACCGCAATAAAACGCGTACCGACACGATAAAAATTGAAAATTATACTTTAATAATCAAAATTTATTTAGATAAATCTATATTTAACATTTAATTTAAAAACGATTGTTTTAAAACGTCGAAAGTTCAAGTTAAAACTTAATATAAACGGTCAAAGCTTAAAAGGGCAAACCCATAATTGATAAACATTTTTTAAGTGAGTTTGAAAAAAAACATTTATGAAATACGCAAATCTAAGTAAAAACTCAAGTTTTATAGGTAAAAATCATTTGGAAACCAATGGCGCAAGTTTCCCGGAGTTTTTTGAATCATCCGTACTATAACTTAAAACGAGGACCCACAGCACCAATACTTGTAACGAAAAAATACGCTTTTAGTCCCTAATGGAAATATCCATCACCATAAACCACCATTTACACCATTAAACCATCGCCTAATTCAATCCCACAAGATGGCAAAGCCCCCCTAACTCACTATTATCAAACGTACGCAAAATAATTTCTTACCAAAAATATAGCAAAACAAATAGTATCATTAATTAGTCCAAGCACCGAATCCCATATGAAACCATTGTCACCCAAGAAAACTAACCCCTTTTATCCTTTAGTCTCTTATAGAAACTTCCCCAAGCAATGTGATACAACACCCATTTATCCCTTGTACTTTCAACGGCTGAAAAACTAAGATATACTACCCATTACTAGTTTCTTTCTCCACTTTAACACCAAAAACCTACTGACACAAGGAACAAAAATGATCCGTTAATATCTTCTTGTTACTTACGACACCCAAAAGCAACCTCCACGCCCCATATTAATACAGCAACTAAGCCACTTAAACACCGTCCATAAATCTTCCATTCAACCTACTCAATTCAATAACAAAACACAACAGGAAAACCCTAGTACAAGGAGAAACCCTAATAGGCTTCAGTTAAATTTTCAACCACACGCATCGACAAGGAGAAGAGCTCGCCTATATTAACACCCGTATCCGTGGTCCACAAGGTGGTGTACAAAGTTTACGAAGGTGCCTGTTGAGCGTACAAGATTGGTTTACAAAAGGGTTAAATTGAAAGTGGGTTTTTATATAATTAAGGTTTTAGGTTGAATTGTTTTGGCAGAATTGTTTTTCCCACATAAACCATTGTAAGTTTGATTTTTCCTACTTATCTCAGCTCCTTTATTTGTATACATGCTAGCTCAAGTCACCTTAACTCATGTGTTTTTAAAATTAATTCGATAAACGGTGCATACGATAATTTGTTATCCCTAAATATAATTCTTTCACAACAATAAGCAAACCCAAATAAGCTCTTGATGAGCCGGTCAATAGGAAAGAAAAAGAGAGAGAAGAAAAGAACTTGGAATGTTAGATTAGAGAGAGAAAATGGTGAGTTACAAGTGAACAAATGCAACCAACGCCCTCTCCATGTGAGGAGAGGGTTTCTTTTATACCCCTAGCCATCTAGTTGGCGTGTGGGCTTTCCTACTTAGGCCGGGCTTGGCTAAACTTCGGCTTTGAGCCCGAAACATGGAACGGACAATAATAGAATACAATCACAACCCGTTTGAACCCACTAGCCTAATACAAATACAAGACCTAATTTGAACTTTTATAAGACCGATAACATTCTTGTTTTAGGGGTGAGTCTTAATCAAATAAAGTGCAAACAATTCTCCCCCCCCCCAATGTTGAGGTCGTCATTCTTCAAACTCCTCCGGTACCACCGATGACATTCTTGTCTGAGTTATTACTATTTTTTTATACAGTGTCTCCCCTGACGTTGAAGATATGACTTTTGACGGATATAGCATTGCCTTGTTTTTTTGGGTCTTGCATGTTTGTGAAAGGGCTTTTATTCTTCAATGCTTGTGATCTTGATCTTGAGCCCTTATCATTTGACTTTGAGTTCTAGAGATCGATATCATGTCATCAACCCTCCTTGACTTGAAACATCTTGAATTGACTTCCTTATCAACTTTGTGCTCTTGACCAAACAAATGCTCATCGACTTGTTACAATTCGTTGGTTTGACAAATATGTTATTATAAGTCCTAGTGACGAATCTTTCCCCAAATAGACTATTCTGTTAATTTGACTTTGAGTGGCTTTCCTTGATTGTTGGGGAAGTTTAAGAAACAACGAATCGTTAGATGTTGAACGATTGAGACATGTAGAAAGGCATAGTATGTAGCATGGTTGATTTAAGAATCCGACTTTCTCTGGAATGAGGCTTGGAGCAACACCGTCGTCTACACCTGTAAATAAGACAGTTAGGCAATAAAAGGATAATATTGATCTTTGTCATTATCATCTAGACTGTTCGTGTTTTTGAATTAACCTTCAGGTTTTCGGTTACCATTTTATAGGATATGAAATACAATACCAGTGATCAGGATAGATTTCAAAGAATCTCCTTAGACAGAGGGATAACCAGCTGTCAAGACGTCGAATCTTCTAACACATATGTAATCAGATTCACCAAGCAGTGCTTGTTTCGTCATTACCATGGAAAACTCTCAAAGCAGACAACACGTTTAAGAGTTAATCTCGGATAATTACTAGCTTTACTGATATAATGTCCGTCAATTCATTTACTGGAGCCGAAAATGTAGATAGTCGCCAGTTATCACAGAGCTAGATTTCATACAGAAATCTTGCAAGTCACTTACCAATAGGCTGTTTGATAGTTGGCATCAAGCAGGGATTTCCATCTTCATTCACATGTGAATCACTTAAGTATCCACGATGTTCTTCAAGATCTCAAGGATAGATGCGTAGGACTCTTTATTGCAGACTTGTGACTTTATTGTGTTTCACAAAGAGAAATTTTTGACATTGTGTCCTAATGAGAATTAAACTTTGTATCTCGTAAAGGCACTAGACCACGGATTTGTGCACTTTTGGTTTTTAGATAATCGGAGGCTGGAGCGAGACTGCCACCTAGTCTCACTTATAAACAATCTCAGATTAGATGTCCAATAGATAACGTGTTGTATCTGACCGTGGACAAGTGAGAGACAAAGATTCTTTTGAGAGATAACCCGAAATAAGGGCTGGTGAAGAGTTGTGCAATGCATCACATGCAGGACCATGACGACATTCTACAATTCAACAAATCATCATTAAGATTTTAGATAGTATTAAGATACTTAGACTCCTGTTTCTGCCGTTAATTGTTTTGTGAGCTGCTTTGTTTTCACGCCAAAAAACATACATTCTTATTTCATTCTTCAACCCCTTCAATGCTTACCAAGAAACTCATTACTAACAGCCTTGTTGTATATTGTTCTATTTATGCGTCAATCTTAGTCCGGTATTTTCCCTTAAACTCGTTCTTCTCCAATCATACCTAATGAACTGCAATATCTAACTATGGATTGTCCATTGGGGTCAATCCAACCGGGTTCTGGTTGGATCGAAGGACTTAATCCTACCTAAACACCTTATTGACTTCAGAATCGTCGTGTGAAATTAATAGGTTGTTGGGTATGAGATCGAACCATAAAACGCATTTTCTGACAGGACCATTGTTATATTTCAAATGTGCTCTCCTGGATTCGAAAATTATTAGCAACATGAAGGAAAGAGTTGTCACTTAGAGTCTTACAGATCATATTCTTCTATATCAAGATTTTAATTACAATGTTTCTCCCTTATTTTAAATAATAAAACACATAGTATTTTGAAATACCAATTGATATAAATTTTATGACATGAAAAAATTACATGGAGGAGAAAAATAATACCAACAAAGTTTTAGCATGAAATTTATTTTTTCCAATTGCTCTCCCTTCAACAGTATATGTTAGGATACCATATTTATTAAAACTTTACATTGGAATGAAAAATAGTATGACCCCCGGGTCACAAACTGTAGTAATGAACGGGCGTGAGATGGCACTTAGATGACCTACAGAATAATATTACTAGACCATAAAGTAAACCTAGACAAATACCAACACCCCCAGAGAGATGGCACCCACCCCAAGCCCAAACATCCCATACCCCGAACACCATCCCCTGCTAGTGTAAAAAAACATCAGCACCCAGCAGAAAAATGATACCCCAAAAATTACAAACACGTCGTCGACTAAACATCAATTCAGACATAAACGATGGAATGGGATTGAAGAACCCACCATATTATAAACAAACCCGCACATTATTAAAAGGAAAGAAACCCCACCAACACATAGAATCCCCGAAGGCCCAAGTCCCCGAGAACCTAAAAAGTGTGCCCCCAACATAACCCCTAAAGTAACCCGCCCCCATCATCGGCGTCGGCCAACTCAACCTTATAATCTCTACCGCGCGCCTGCCGCTACCCCAACCCCATACCGATACTGTACCTGCGAACAATCACTTGAAAATCCCAAAGGACAAAAGCCACATTCGACAAAACCCTGAATTAAGAAAGCATAATGAGCAAACTCTTGCACGTACTCCAAAACCCGCACCTGTCGATGATTACATCAACATTTCCCCTGAGGGTACGTAAAAGTTAGCGATTCCAAGAAGACAAAGTCGAGAAGATTCATTTTATAGGTATTTTTTGAAAAAATTTACGTGATTTTATATTTTGTGTTTTCTAGGATATAATATTTTTCTATTTTTCGTTTAGTTTGGTTTTCATATTTTTTTATTATCTTTGTATTAATTTTTTTTATTATAAAGCAAAAATAAAAGAGAATAAAAATGATTTACAAATAGAAAAGCAGATTCAATTGCCGTAGAACCTCCAGTATCATCTGTGAGTCAAACATCTCATACCGAGTCGTCTGACAAGATACTTAAACCTATCTTCCGATAGAGCTTTAGTAAACTAGTCAGCTAACTGTATATTCATTCCTACAAAGAATAATTCAACAATACCCTTTTTAACCTGTTCCTTTATGAAGTGATATCTGACATCAATGTGCTTGGTACGGGAATGCTGGACTGGATTGCACGAGATGGCTATGGCTGTCATTAAGATCACAATACAAAGTTTTTTTAAATCAAGGGAAGCCAATAATCTGTGAGCTGAGTTCTCAACCATAGAACTTGAGCGCAGCACGCAGATAAAGACACATACTCGGCTTCTGCTGAAGACATTGAGGTGCAGTCCTGCTTTTTGGATGACCAGCTGACTAACATAAATCGACCACCTAGAAATTGTATGCCACCAGATGTACTCTTATGTGAATCGAGACAACCCGCGTGATCCGAATCTAAAAAAATCAGTTTAGTACGAAAGCCGGTGTCCTTCTTAAACCCAAGACCCATGTTAATGGCTCTTTAAGGTATCGAAAAGATCCGCTTAACCGCATTGAGAATGTTTCTCAGTCGGTATTTTCTCGGGGGCTTGAATAAGCTAGCACAATAACATTTTTGCATTAAAAGAATGTGGTGGGTCTGTTCTACTTTCTGTTAGGTGAACATGAGTGCATGAGTGCTCTCCGACCATACAACGAATATTGTCTTTTGGTTTTGATCCGGAGTAGCCACTCAGAGCCAGCATCACAAGGTGTGAATTTGTACCAATTTGGTGTAACCAATTCAATCAAATGATGTCATGCCATGCTTTTTAAGTATCTCCTTGAGCATACTTAGCTGGTTTATAAAGATGAATCGAAGAGGGGATTGTGGATCTGAATTCCCTAAAAAGAATTTCCAGCTCCCCCATCATAGAGCATATCAAACTTTGCCTGTGCATTATTATTTCAAATCGTTTTGAAGTTTTTGGGATTCGTAGAACTAAAAACAATGTCAACAACTGTAAATCTGGCACAAGCAATAAGGTCCTTCCCATGTTTTATTTATGAACAGAGTTGGATCAATAGAACCTTTTGAGAATCCTTTATATACCAGAAAATTGGAGAGTTCATCATACCGCTCATGGTTCTTTGTTTGAGGACCGTATAATGCTTTCTTGAGACGGAAAACTTGGTTAGGATGATATTGGTTCAACAAAACCATCTGGATGGTTTACGTACACTTACTTTAAGTGGTCCGAAAAGAAATGTTTGTTTTAAAAAACGTCCATTCATGTGAAAGACCGTACAAAATTATGTTGTGCAGCTACGCAAACGAACAACATGGACTTGCCCAGCAACCGATGCAACTGGGTGCAGATGACATTTCGAAAGTCAATTCCTTCCTTATTTGAGCATATCGCCATAGCTACAAGTAACGAGATTAGTTGCGAATAACATTATTTTATCCTCATCACGTTTATTTTTACAGAGAGCGACTATAAGTTAATGACATTTTTCAAGAGTGGTGTCTGTCGACTAAATTCCCATACATCTACTCGATCAAAACGATGAAGTTCTTCCTGGCATTGATTCAATCTATGCGGAATCAGCCAAGGCTTCTTTTGATGTTCTTTGGTTTGGTTCGACTCACGGTAAGTGCGAACATACACATCTCGCCATCTTGATTTCTAGCTAGGCGTCTGATTCTAATTGATTGAGAAGGATTTCCTAAGACTTGTTCTACAAATGAAATGGGGGGGGGGGAAAAATTCCCCCTTAAGTCAAACATATAGTGCAGAAGGATAGTGTTATAAAAGATAAGTATGCATATTTGACGAATCAACAAGTACGTCGAGCGATGTCTCCCCTTGTTCTGTGTACCGGTGTACTAAAGAGTTTATAAATACATCGTCGTCAATTATGCATTTTCGGTAACGATTTCTGCTTGAATAATGTTCTCAGGTGGCAGTGACAGTTAGTAACTTGAGTTTGGAGTTGATGTTGTTTGATGAATGTTCAATTGAGGTGATTCTGCAACATGGTTGTTTGTAGAATATGAGTTGTGTTATGACGTTTAATCCGGGATTATCAGCAGTAGTACAAGCGGAAGACTTTTACACAATAGATAAGTACCCTTGAGATACTTCACTGAACAACACCTATATAGAAATTCCAGTCGTCATATGAACGTCTGTTTCTTTCTGTCCTTAGCAATTTGAGAAAACATATTTCTTGCACTATTGGGAAAACGGGAACTTAAACTATTCCTTGTTCAAGTACCGATTCGATACATTGTAACCGCGGTCAGAACTAGACGTGATCGTGACGCCAATCTGAGCAATTCGTCAAAGTTAACATGATTTGTATTCAACTATTATTCTTGTCCGTGATGTTAAATACCCTAAAACCCTTTGGGACTGAGTAGAATACCCAACAAAAATACATGCATCACCTTTTTCCTTCATTTTATCAAGATTTTCACCATCTCTGACGATATAGCAAAGAGAACCAAAGATGTGAAAGAACTTAACTGACGGTTTCCGGGCATTGATGATATGGTAAGGTGTTTTCTCATGTCGAGGAATTATAAGTGAAACGGTAATGAGTAAACATCTCTGTGCATGTTGCAATTGCTTCAGCCCAGAAGAACAAAGGAACTTTAGCGGCGCTTAGCATTGTTCGAGCAGCCTCAACAAGAGTACGGTTCCGTCTTTCGACAACGCCGTTTTGTTCAGGTGTTCGAGCAGTTGACGTTTCGTGTCTTATTCCCTCTTTTGCAAAGTATGCATGAAGAGTTTTATTAAGAAATTCCGTGCCTTTGTCAGTTCGAACTGTTGTAACTTGAGCATGAAGTCCTCTTTGGACAAGTGTGAGGAAATCAATGAGAACTCCAGGTGTTTCGTCTTTGGACCTCAAGAAGTGAGTCCAAGTATATCGGGAGTAGTCATCAACAATTACGAGAACATATTTCTTTCCATTAATGCTTTCTACCCGCATTGGACCACATAAGTCCATGTGTAGAAGTTGTAACCGTCTTTTTGAGCTCGGGGTAGTCTTAGTGTGAAAAGACTTTCTTTTTGCTTTCCCCAACTCACAAGAAGAACACAGATGATCTTTGACAAATTTTAGCTTTGGAAGGCCATTCACAATATTATTCTTCGAAAGCAAGTTGATGGTGTCGAAGTTTAAATGAGATAGACGATGATGCCATAACCATGCTTGAGATGATGTTGCTTTAGCCATTAAGCAAATTAGATTGGGAGTTGTTGAGTCTTGCAGAGTAATGGAATACAAATATGTGCCATGAGAACCTGTGAGAAGATCATTTCCCTTTAAATCACGGATATAACATGTAGACTTCCGAAAAGCAACTTCCAAATCCGCATCACAGAATTGACCAACGGAGAATAAATTGTGATTAAGCCCTTCGACGTAATAAACCCGTTTGATAGTAATAGTTCCTTGAACCAGATCTCCATAACCAAGAATTGGTGCAATTTGATCATTTCCAAACTTCACCGTTCCCAGAAATTTCTCCACAAAATTAGTTAGAAGTTTGAGATTTCCGGTCATGTGCTTTGAGCACCCAGAGTCGACGATGAATAGAATTATCTCTACGAGCTGCAAAAGAATTAGAAGACAATGGAGTATTGGACACAGTGGAACACCTAGGAGTCTTATATTCCAAAATATTAGCAGTTCTAGATGCATTTCCTAGAGGCATACTAACGTTTGGGTTGACATTTCCTATGTGAGACTTAGGTTTCCAATTGTATCCGGTTGGTGTATATTTAGGATACCACCAACTGCATGTCTTACTAACTTTCTCGTATAGCTTCCTAGTTATGTTTCTAGATTTCTTGACAGTGGAGTCTGTTGCAACGGTTTTCTTACTGGATGTTGCAACAGATTGGTTCACATTATGCTTGGGTTCTCTAGTACTAATAGGCACAGCAATTGGTTGTCTAGTCCTAGAACTCACGCCATTAATATAATGTAGAACACACAAATCATGATTGTCATTCAGCATATATTTTCTACAAGTAACACAGACAAAGTTGACATTCCAGGTCTTAGCATTCAAACTGTCATTACACGCAGTTACAGACGTTTTATTATTAGAAAACTTAAAATTCCTATGGTGGTCTCCCTCACCACCCCTTGTCCCCCGCACCCCGCCCATTAACAATCCAAATACATATTACTACACACCACAACCCTCCCCCCACCCCGCCCCTATCCCCTTCCCCTTACGACCACACAGCCTCTGTCCACCGCCCCCCTGAAACACAAATGATTATCATTACCCCAAGCACATTACCCCTACACACCTATACTGCCCCCCATGACGCCCCAATCAAATCAATTCACAACAATTGTTTTGGTGACAAATTAAATCCTTAACAAATCTCATATAACCAAAAACCCTCAATACAACCCCTGATCATGCACACACGACAATGAACCCATTATCTATTTAACAGGATAAGAGCAGAAGATCTGTTGTATAGAGTGGCCAACTGTAGCGTTTAATAATGAGATTTATTGATAATTTTTATGTATTAAAGAATTTTATTAATTCTGAAAAAGCAACACCAAAGAAAATAAGATTCACTTATTATTTATTTGTCACATAAGCGCACGAGACATTCGTACACTAATGGAATAAAGAATATCACGGGTTAGTATGCAAAAAAATCACAAGCCTTTTCAATGGACAATAAATTGATCCAATGCCCGAGAATGAAATTTCCCTTTGAGGAGGTCAAGTATCATTTGTAACTACTTGCACTTAAGATGATAACCTGGTTGCTAATCAGAAATAACATCAAACCATTTTTGGCATGTTTTTAAAAGCTTATTGAACTTCTGCTCGAACTTTCATTTACAGCCTCTTACATTATTAAATGATGATATTCTAAGCCTAAAAGAATATACGAATTTTCAGAAGACATGTCCAAATATACATAGATTTTTATGTTTAGTCTCTGATTTTTTTAATTATTAAAATTTTCATTTTGAAAATTTTATAGCTGAGTAATTGCAAAAATGTGTTCCTTTTGGGATATGCCAATTGCAGATTTATTTCGTGCAAGATTTCAAAATCGGCAAGAAACGTTCTTATTTTCCAAGGTTTGGTTACACTTTTTGTGACCATAGTTCGACCTTATTTTCAAGGTTTGGTTCCACTTTTGGTCCTTGGTCGACATGAAATGACTAAAATACCCCTCTGCAGTTTGGCCAAACCATAAGGACCATTTTTGCAATAATATTTTTTTTTTAAAATTAAAAAATATATGTAAGAAATTTTCTTTTAATTTTTTTTATTTCGGTTTCAGTTTACGAGCAATAATAAAAAAAATTAATTTTTTTATTTCGTTTTCAGTTTATGAGCAATAATTAAAAAACATTAAAAAATTAAAAACTTTTTTACGAGCAATAATAATTAAATTTTTTTTTATTATTGCTCGTAAACTGAAACGGAAATAAAAAATTTTAATTTTTTATTTTTTTATTATTGCTCGTAAACTGAAACCGACATAAAAAAATTAATATTTTTTTTATTATTGCCCGTAAACTGAAACCGAAATAAATAAAAAAAATTGTTATTGCTCGTAACCTGTAACCGAAATAAAAAAATTTAAATTTTTTTATTTTTTTTTAATTATTTTAAACTTAAACCGAAATAAAAAAAATAATTTTTTTATTATTGCACGTATACTGAAACCAAAATTAAAAAAAATTAAAAAAAAATTCTTATAGATTTTTTTTAATTTAAATTTTTTTTATTATTGAAAAAATGGTCCTTGTGGTTTGGGCAAATTGCAGAGGGGTATTTTAGTCATTTCAAGTCGACCAAGGACCAAAAGTGAAACCAAACCTTGAAAATAAGGACGTTTTTTGCAATTTTGAAATTTGACGGACCAAATCTACAATTTGACCAAACCATAAAGACCAGTTTTGCAATTTACTCAAATTTATATAAAAGAAAAATATTTTTGTGTTTTTATGTTTTCTTATGTACATATGATACAGGATATACCGCGAGTAACCACCTTTACTCGTCATCTTCCTCCGTCAGACGTTTTCGATCAAGAAATTGAATCTTTCTCTTGGAAAGGGTTTTGTAAAGATGTCTGTCAGTTGATATTCCGTCCGAACAAAGTAGAGTTCCACTATTTCATTCTCCACCTGCTCCTTTATAAAATGGTATCGTACATCGATGTGCTTGGCTCTTGAATGTTGTACATTGTTGCATCATAGAGCAATCGAACTTTTATTGTCGCAGTACAGAGGAATCTTACTGAATTGAAAACCATAATCTGTTAGCTATGAACGCATCCATAGGATTTGAGCACAACACCCAGATAAGACAATATATTTCGCCTCTGTACTCGAGATCGCAGTACTCTTTTGCTTCTAGGAAGACCAGCTAACAAGTTTGTCACCTAAGAATTGAGCGCTTCCTGATATACTGCGTCTAGTGTCTTGACACCCCGCGTGATCTGCATCTGCATATGCTGTTAGAGACATGTCGGTATCCTTCGAGTACCAGAGACCCATGTTAATGGTTCCCTTTAGGTATCGAAAGATTCGTTTAACGGCATTTAAGTGATTTTCGGTAGGCTTTGCCTGATACCGGGCACATAAGCAAACTGCATAAATAAGGTCGGGTCTACTGGATGTCAGATACATGAGGGATCTAATCATGCCACTGTAAAGTGTAGCATCAACTGGTTTCCTTTGTAGATCTTCATCTAGTTTACTCTTTTCTACCATAGGTGTGTCTACAAAATCACTAGTCAGCAAACCATATTTTTTACTTATTTTAGAAGCATATTTTGACTGGTTTAAAAAGATGCCTCTGGGACTTTGAGAAATTTGTAATCCTAAAAAGAATGACATCTGCTCCATCATTGACATCTTGAACTTAGTGGTCATCAGATTAGCAAACTCATTCCACAAAGTAGTATTAGTGGATGCAAATATTATATCGTCAACATAAATTTGTACTAGTAATAAGGCGTTCCCTGCTTTTCGTGTGAAGAGCATTGGATAAACTGCACCTTTGGGGAAATGTTATGAAATGAGGAAACTTGACGGCATGTCGTACCATGCACGTGGTGCTTGTTTGAGACCGTAGAGAGCCTTTTTAAGCTTGTACACATGTGATGGTTTTCCTGATCAACAAATTCTTCTGGTTGAGAAACGTAGACCTCTTCTTTGAGCTCGCCATTTAAGAAAGCCGTTTTGACATCCATTTCGAAAATCTTCATATTCTTGTTGGCTGCATTTGCTACGAAGATACGGATGGCCTCTATTCTTGCAACCGGTGAAAATGATCCCTCAAAATCGATTCCTTCCTCTTGCCTGAATCCATGAGCAACTAATCTAGCCTTATTCTTTAGTACCCCGCCAAATTCGTCCGTCTTGACCTTATAAATCAATTTTAGTTTGATCAACATGACTTTATCTGGACACGGCACCAATTCCCAGACTTGTAGCCTTTCATATTCATGAATTTCTTCTTGCATTGCATCGATCCATGACGGTTCGGTCATTGCTTGTTTGAAGTTCTTTGGTTTGACTGAAGTTAGGAAGGCATCAAAATAACACCACATGGCATTAGTCTGTAGTTGCTTTCTGGTGGAGACAGATAGAGAAGGATCTCTGATTACATTTGCTATAGGATGATCCTTAGTCCATCTACCAAGTGATTCAAATGGAGTGTGGATTGGTCTCACATTAGATGATGATCCTTGAGAAGTCGAGTCTTCATGAAGAGATTCGTGAAGTGGATCATCATGAAAATGTGGCGTTTTTGGTGATTCTTCAAAACCTTGAGAAATAATTGGAGAATGTTCTTGTTCTTGTGTTGATGGGATACTTGTTGATGGAGCATCTTGGTCAATTGACGTAGACACAGGTGAATAAGCTAAATCGACAGTTCTTGGTGCAGCAGCGACTGGAACTAGAGAGACAGCTATTGTTAAAGGATTAAAGTATTCATCGAACATAGGTTGGAACAAACGATCCCAATCATATCTTGGTGGTGGAATACAAGGTTGTTGAGGAATAGGGTTTGGAACGAGTCTTGAACTGGATGTTGCAGGAGTCATACATTTAAGTCCGGTAACTGAACTGAGTTGTTCAGAATCTATTGCCGTCAGCTCATCAAAATTGACATGGATGGTTTCAATGATTTTTTTGGTACGTCGATTGTAGATGCGGTAAGCTTTCTTTTTGGGTGCATATCCAATGAAAATACCTATATCAACTTTAGCTTGAAGTTTGCCCAAATCCTCACTATCATTGTTTGGATAGCAAAGTGCACCAAAGACATGAAGGTAAGATAGATCGGGTTTTCTAGTCATGTAAGATCTCATAAGGAGATTTTCTATGGCGGCGCCGTATAATGGATCGGCTTTGGGTGTAACATGCGGTAGTGACTGCCTCAGCTCATAGAAATAAAGGAGCTTTTGCGTAGATTAACATTGTTCGAGCGGCTTCAACAAGAGTATGCCTTTCAACGACACCATTTTGTTCAAGACAAGTCAAGATTCATATCCACATGCTCATACTCGGCCGACATATGTAAAGACATTATGAAAGCTCAAGTACATGTTTCAAGACTTCCGCTGCTCTGATACCAATTGATGATATTCACAAATAAGTAATCCTAGATGATGTATAAGAGAAACTAGAGAGAAAGGATGGTTGGACAAAGTGTAGAGAGAAAATGAAAAATAAATTAGAAAGAGAAAGTGTTTACACAAATGACCAACACCCTCTCCATGGGATGGAGAGGGCTTATATACTTCCTAGTAGGTCGGCCATGGGTTGCATTATCCATAGGATTGGCCCGGTTAGCTTACGTTTAACCGAACGTTTAACTACGAGCAACAATATAAAATATTGGAAGTGACCGAGTCTTTTCTTTATTCCTAACACGAATTTGCCTTCTAGCCGAATTTGCCTTCTAGCTAAAATAGCCATTTTAGCTTAACCAAAACTGCCATCTTCTGAGAACCGAAATTACCATTTTCTAGTTAACTGAAGTTGCCACGGTTCTCTATTAGCCGATTTTGCCAACTTGCACCAACCGATAAGACAAGTTAACAATAACCGATTTAGGCAAGATCCAAGATTAACTGATTTAGAGCAATTAACGTTTCAAAGTTAACCGGATTTTTGCCATTTCGTACTTGGATAACCAATTTTGCAATTTTCATAAGTTCTAACCGTATTTTGGCCAATTTCTTTTTTTGAATCGATTTAAGTCATATCCATAACCAAATTTTGACAACAATTAATAAGCCTTATCCTTTTTTGACACACTTAAAAAAATTAGCCGATATTGACATTTTTCAAAGTCAAGAATTTTTGTTTCAACGATTTCTTTGTTGATTTGTAAATTCTGCAAAATATTCACTTATTTTCTCGTTTTATCAAGACTTGTAAAATCCGACTGAACTACATTCCATTCTCATAACCACAAAACACTCACTTTACTTAAGATCCTACAAAAATCATTTTCAACTTCATACAACAATCATTTATCATGACTACTCCAATTAAAACTTCAACATCAAACAGTCAAATGCATAACAACATCATGGCAGCTGGTTCAAGAGATCGTCCACCAATGCTTGCAACGAGAAGATATGCTCAGTGGCAATCACGTTTCATGAGATATGTTGATACAAAACCAAACGGTGAAGCCTTGAGGAAATGCATCCTACAAGGTCCTTACAAGCTTTCAAATATCATAATTCCAGGTCAACCTACAACAGATTCCTCTCCAGAAGTTCCAGAACGAACAGTTCTTAAGACATTCTCGAATATCACTCCAGAAAACAAAGCTCATTATGATGCAGAAAAGGAACCAATTCATTTGCTCTTGACTAGAATCGGAGATAAAATTTACTCAGCTGTTAATGCTTGCAAGATAGCTCATGATATATGGTTAACCAATTGAAAGGCTACAACAGGGTGAATCTCTTAACAAGCAGGATGTCAAGACTAGTTTATTTTGGGAGTTTGGCAGATTTACTTCAAGAGTTGGAGAGTCAATTGATTCATACTACTCCAGGTTTTACAAAATGATGAATGAAATGGTAAGAAACTAGTTGGAAGTTGCTACTATGCAAGTGAATGTTCAGTTTCTTCAACAACTTCAACCAGAATGGTCAAGATTTATGACTATTGTCAAGCAGACTCAAGACTTGGACAAGGAATCATATCACAAGCTCTTTGACATTCTAAAACAGTACCAAAAATAATTTAATGAAATTCGTGCTAAGATAATAACAAAGAATGCAAACCCATTAGCACTTATTGTTGTTTCTCAACAATATCCAGATACTTACTATCAAGTACCAAAATCTCACAAGTCATATGCACCGCCATCAAAATAATCATCTTTCACCAGATCTCATGTTATAGCCAAACCAATCACACCTCCATCTGAGTCAGCTTTTGAAGAATACAGTGATCCAGAGCAAGCTCAAAAAGATAAAGAGATGCAGAAAAACTTGGCACTCATTGCAAAGTACTTTAAAAAGCTATACAAACCTACCAACCATAACCTTAGAATCTCTTCAAACTCCAAAAACAAGAATGTGGATACTACTCCATGATACGTGAATGAAAATTAGACTGGTCAGTATGGGAATCAGAGGACAGTGACTGTTGTTGGGGCTAGGGAGACTATAGGCAGTCAGATAGTACAACAGACGGGGATACAGTATTTTAATTGCAAGGAATTTGGGCATTTTGCTAAGAAGTGCAGGAAACCAAAAAGGACAAAAGATTACACTTATCATAAGGAAAGGATGTTGTTGTACAAACAAGCTGAGAAAGGTGTTCCATTACAAGCAGAACAAGCTGATTGGCTAGAGGACAAGGATGAAGAAATCGATGAACAAGAACTGGAAGCACATTACAGTTTCATGGCAAAGATTCAGGAGGTCTTACCTGCAGACTCAGATCTTGACTGTCGAGCCATTTAGAAAAAGGTATAATTTCGATGATTGAATATAATGTGTTTGCAGTAAGAAACACATTTGGCAACATTGAATCCATTAATAACACATGTGTGGTGGAAAAGGTTGATAGTAATGTCATTCCTGATTCATTAGATATGTGTGATAATGACAATCAGGCTGACCAAAATGCTAAAGAATTTGATAATGAGCATGATGTGCTTGCCAATTTAATTGTAAATTTAAAACTTGATACTGATGAAAACAAAAAGATTAAAAAGCAATTAAAGAAAGCAAACACATCACTCTCCCATGAATTGCAAGAGTGCAAGTTTACACTTGAAGAGTGAAAATCTATTCTTGATGAATCAAATAAATCTCGAGATAGATATTTAGTTGCACTTCATGATAAAGAGGTTGAGCTTGAGAAGTACAAAATTTTCAAAGACCATACAATTGAAAATGACGCACTTGAACGTAAATTTAAATAAACTCTAGGACTATTAGCTCAAAAAGAACATGACATAAAAGAAGGTTTGAAAATAAAAGCATATAAAAATTTTGTTGTCAAAGAGAAAATGATGAGTTAGTCAAACAGAGTCTTTTAACAAAATCAAGTTATGAAGGCATTGTCAAAGAGAAAAATAAGGTCATAAAGGATTTGAAACTTAAGGAAGGAAAAGATCTTGACAAATTGATTACGGTGGAAAAACAACTAAATTTTTTGAATGAAATTGTTTATAAACGAAACCAGTCAATTCAAACCATTCATATGTTAGCTCCCAAAAGTTCAACATATAATGGAAGACCAACTTTTGTAAATCCTATGTACCTCAATGAAGCTCAATCTGAAAAACCATGTTTGTATGAGATCCCATATGACAAAGATGATCTTGCAAACATATTTACCCCTGATAGGGAAGAGACTTTGACTCTTGAACAAGAGAGTAGATCAAAATTAAATAAAAACAAAGTTAAACCATACGACTACACAAATCAAAACAATCTTTATGAAAATTTTAAACCACCGTCACGGGAATATCTTGATCAGTTGGCACATGCAAATGAAATTCGAAAGAAAATGTAGAGAAAATCTTTTGTTAAATATAAGCCACACATTGTCAAAAACATAGGTTTTCTACCTACTCAAAAATTCATAAACAAGAGTGGACAAACTTATAATGTTAATGTACTTATAAAAATAAATCATTTCAAAGAAATTGTTGATTTAGCTTGGGGAAAAACATACATATGATAAATTTCGTGCACCAACTACTGAAGATATGACCGTGCTTTTGAAAACTTGTTTGATGCCTCTTGCACTAAAGATACAAAATGATAGTTTCAAATTTGTAAATGAACTTAAACAATAGATGTTTGCAGATTTACAGTACGTTCAATCACTTGAAAAAGAGATTGATGAACTTGAATCAGACAAAGCTGATTTTTCAAATATATATGATCTACTTCTCCAAGAGTGTATTTCAAAAGATGTTGTGTTCTTATTTTCATTCTTTATCTGATTTAGATGCTCATACTAAATTGCAATGTCTGTATCTTCATAAAGTCAAAGAATGTGAATGTCTTGCGGAAAAGCATTCTAAACAAACTGAAAATGTTACTAAAGAAGTTTATAACGAGCTTTTATGAAGTTTTGCTAAATTAGAAAAACACTCGATTTCTCTTGAACTTGCTTTACAACACTGGCAAGAACAAATTAAAAATGACACAGTTTGCAAAGAAAAAGCGTCAACTGTATTTCTAAAAGAACGTGAACAATATTTCGAAATACAATATTTTAAAGCTCAATTACGAGACAAGAACATTGCCATAAGTGAGTTAAAGAAACTCATTGAGAAGTGTAAGGAAAATATGTGGAAACTAAGTTTGATAAACCATCTGTTGTTCGACAAATAATGCTCTCAGGATTCCAAAACCATCAGTTTTAGGCAAACCAACTCCTTTTCAGACTCTTTTAAGAGGAAACGTTTTTCAAAGACAAAGTCGGTTACCAAAAACTAATGTGTCAGAGGGTTTATCAAAACCAGTCACTACACATATTTTACCTCAAACAACAAGTCAAGCTATAAGAAACACAAATGTGATTAAACTAGGAATGTATCGAATTAACACTAGGACAACACAAACTAGAGCACCACAGTTGCCTCAGACTTCTAAGAATACTAATCCTTGCGTGTCTATCTCTATAAGAGTAATTCACAAAACTAGTGTTAGCATGCCACAGCTTAGGAGCACTCAGATGAAAGAAAAGGTCATGCACAACAATAGTCAATTGAAGTTTAACAAGACAGAAGTAGAAGACCACCATAGGATTTCTAGTATTTCTAATAGAACAAAGTCTGTAACTGCATGTAATGACAGTTTAAAGTCTAGAACTTCGAATGTTAATGATGTTTGTGTTACTTGTGGAAAACATGTGTTTAATTTGAATTATGATGCTTGTGTTTCTAAATTTTTAAATGACGTGAATGCTAGATCTAATAAGCCTCAAGAAGTGCCTATTAGACCTAGAAAACCCATAAGAAAAGCGAACCAATCTGTTGCAACACCCCATAAGAAAACAATTGCATCAGACTTCACTATCTAGAAATCCAAGAGTTACTATAAGATGCTTTATGAGAAAATAAGCAAGGCATGGAAATGGTGGATAGAAAAACAATGCCCATCAGGATATAAATGGGTTCCTAAGACAAAAATGAAATGGGTACCTAAAGTTAGGAAAGTGATGTGAACACAAGTATTAGTCCAACCATAAATAATGCATCTAGGATAACTAATGTCTTGAAACTCACAAATACTTTAGGATCCAATTTGTCAAATGTTCCATCGTCCTCTAGTTCTCTTACAGATGGTGCAACTCATCCTATTCATTCTTGACTCTGGATGCACCAAGCATATGACGGGAAACCTCAAGCCGCTATGTAATTTCATTAGAAATATATGGGTACCGTTCATTTTGGAATGATCAATTTGCACTAATTCTCGGTTATGGGGATTTGGTTCAAGGAAATATCATGATCAAGAGGGTTTATTACATCGAAGGCCTCAATCACAATCTCTTCTCGGTTGGTCAATTTTATTCCGAAAATTAACTTATTTTGTTAGAGATCTTTAGGGAAACGATTTGCTTACCGGTAATCGTGGATCTGATCTCTATACAATATCTCTTCAAGACACAACATCGCCAACTCTAATCTGTTTCATGGCTAAAGCTTCACCAACTCAAGAAGCATGGTACTTTGGGCATCGAAGACTTTCTCATCTTAACTTCGATTACATTAACTTGCTTTCAAAGAATGATATTGTGATTGGTTTACCTAAATTGAAATATGTCAAGGATCAACTATGTTCTTCTTGTGAATTGAGTAAAGCAAAAATGAGCTCATTCAAGACAAAGGTTGCTCCAAGTTCAAAAGGATGGCTAAATTTGCTTCATATGGACTTATGTGGTCCTATGCATGTCGAGAGCATCAATGGGAAGAAATGCATTCTGTTAATTATTGATGACTACTCCAGATATACTTGGACTCTATTTCTAAGATCCAAGGATGAAATACTAGAAGTTCTAAAATATTTTCTCAATATGATTCAACGCAATCTTCAAACTCAAGTGATTACTGTTCGAACTGACAGAGGCACAAAGTTCTTAAATAAGACAATCCATGCATATTTCAAAGAAGAAGGAATTGAGCATCAAACATCCACTCCTCAAACACCTAAACAGAATAGATCTCTTATAATCCCTAGACACGAAAAGACACCATATCACATCATCAATGGCATAAAACCTTCTCTTAAACGCCTTTACATCCTTGGTTGCACTTGTTACATAACCCGAGATGGTGAAAACCTTAACAAGATGAAAGAAAAAGGGGATTCGTGCATTTTGGTGGGATATTTTACTCAGTCAAAGGGATATATAGTCTACAATAAGAGAACCAGATTAATAGTTGAATCTATTCATATTAACTTTGATGAAATCAAGGAATTGTCAATGGCTTCGGACTACAAAAACTCTAGCCCCGCGCCCCCAAGACAAATGACGTCTGTTGATAATTACACTTCAGGCCTCGCACCACAATGACAAAAGGCGTCAAATTATGACAACTCTGGCCCCGTGCCCCAACTACAAAAGACTTCTAATCATAACCATTTAGAACTTGAATCTAACGAACACAGCACTGAACCTTCAAGTTCAAGCTGGTTTTAAATGTTTCTCCTTCAGCAGACACAAATGCTCCATCATTATAAGAGTTGGAATTTCTATTCAGTCGTTTGTTCGAAGAATACTTCACTACAAGAAATCAAAGTGTGTCAAAGTCTTTCCCTCTCTTTGATAATTCTAAACAACAAGACATACAACCTACAGCAAATTTTCAAACTACAACAGAACTGATCACTCCAACTACAACTATTACTGCTGAGGAAAACAACGCCGATATTCAAGCAGAAGATGCACAAATTGATGAAAATGAATTTTACAACATCTTCAGTACAGCGGTATGTGAAGAAGCTGAGCCATCTACTCACTATGTTGATTCATCAAACATGCATACATTCTACCAGCATCATCAATCTGAACACCGATGGACTAAAGATCACCCGTTAGAACAAGTTCATGGAAATCCATCCAAGCCAGTGCAAACAAGATGATAACTTGAAACAGATCCTAAAATGTGTATGTTCGCGCTCACCGTGAGTACTTTTTGAACCTAAAAACATTAAGGAGGCAATGGATGATTCCACATGGATTGGGACAATGCATGATGAGCTTCATCAGTTTGACAGACTACAAGTCTGGGAACTCGTCGACAAACCATTTGGCAATACAGTCATCAAGCTAAAGTGGTTATGGAAGAACAAAAACGATGAAGATCAAACTGTAATTCGCAATGAGGCACGACTTGTTGCTAGGGGATATGCTCAGGAAGAGGGCATTGATTTCGAAGAATCTTTTGCTCTAGTTGCTCGCTTGGAAGCAATTCGGATATTCATAGCCTACGCAGCACACAAATCTTTTCCAATCTACCAGATAGATGTGAAAATGGCTTTTCTTAATGGTCCACTGAAGGAAGAGGTTTATGTTGCACAACCAGAAGGGTTCGTTGATCCTGATCATCTAGAAAAAGTTTACCGTCAAAGGAAAGCTCTATATGGATTAAAGCAAGCTCCGAGAGCCTGGTATGATGAACTCTTAAATTTCCTGATGTCTAAAAGGTTTTACTTATAAGGTACTATTGACCTCTACTTACTTACGTTGAGATTGGGGAAAGCACTTTCTACTGTGAATTTACGTATGATGACATAATTTATTGGGCTACAACCTTAAATATTCTGAAAAATTTGAAATACAATGCACATGAGGTTTTAGGGGGGGGGAAAGGAAAAAAATGTCTTAATGGGGAAATGACATTCTTTCTAGGACTTTAGGTATCCACCAATTCCCCCAAGAGGTATCTTTATTAACCAGGCCATTGTCGCTTTAGAAATACTTAAAAACTTGGTATGGCTAATGTGATGCATTGGTTCACCAATGGCTACTAACCCTAAACTGAGCAATCTTGAGTGGATTACCTGTCTGATCTCAAACAAAATTAACGTAGTATGAGCGGGTCACTCATGTATCTGACATCTAGTAGACCTGTAATAAGGTGCTGTTTGTTTATTAAGAGGCTCTGAATCTGAATCTGACTCGCACATCTGAATCTGAATCTGAGGCGTAAATGTCTGAATCTGAATGAAATAATATTGTTTGTTTTTTGTATAAAAATGTGTCTGAATGATATTAATATATAACAGTTTCATTCGTATGATACATAAACGATTATTAAACATTAAATTTAACAAATGAGTCATTGAACTAACACGACCTAGCAACATATAAATAAGTTGTGTTAAAACAAAACATTCAAAGATATTGTGTCGCCTTTAATCTCGTAAATTAATCATATATTATTGGTATGTTATATTCTCATGTTGTTAAACATGTTCGCCATTTCTTAAAACTATCACTGTCAATTAATTTATGATGATAAAATTATGAAAAAAGTCGAATATCTTAGAATATATATAACATTGTCATGTAACAATTAAAATATTTTTGAAGGAAAAAAAATTCAATTTAATACTCAAAATATGCATGCTACTATTTGATTGAAAAAATTAGTTATATATTATTATTGGTTGAAAGGCTCTTATGTTAAGTTTGAGCATTTTTATCATCATCATATTATCATATTTAATATTTTTTATTTTTAAAAAAATAGCGACATAATTCTCTCTAAACGTATTATTAATACGAAAGGAAAAGACGAGAAAATATATAATATAAAATAAAATAAAAAGGAATCAAAGGAAAAAAATAAAGTAAAAAAGCTAAAAGAAAGAAAGAAAAAAAGAAGTAAAAGTTAAAACACATTAAGAGGTAATAAGACATCCCCTCCTCATCTTGTTGGGAAAGAGGTTTCAGCCTCTGACCGCCTCTGAACGAAAATAAAAAAACAAACGCACTGAATGACCAAAATGTTTGACCGCGTCTGAACGAGACAGATTAAGAGGCTGTTAAGAGATATTTTTTTAAAAACAAACACCACCTTAGTGAAAGCAGTATGTTATTGTGCACCTTATCAAGCAAAGCCAACAGAAAAGCACCTCAAAGAGGTTTAAAGAATCTTTAGATACTTAAAGGGTTCCCTAAATATGGGCTTCTGGGATCCAAAGGATTCTGGCTTTGAACTAACCGCATTTTCAGATGCTGATTATGTCGGATGCATTGATACTCGCAAAAGAACTTATGAAGGAATACAGTTCCTAGGTTATAAGTTAGTCAGCTGGATGTCAATGAAGCAGGATTGCACTACAATGTCATCAGCTTAAGCAGAGTACGTGGCGTTATCTGCAAGTTGTGCTCAAGTAATGTGGATGATGACACAGCTTAAGGATTATGGCTTTGATTACAACAAAATACCATTGTACTGCGACTCTCGGTCAGCCATAGCAATCTCAAGCAACCCGTGCAGCACTCCCGTACCAATCACATCCATACTCGATACCACATTACCAAGGAACAGATTGAACGTGGTATAATTGAATTGTATTTTATCACAACTGAATACCAATTAGCTGACATGTTTACTAAAGCCTTACCAGAAGATAGGTTTCAGTATCTCGTTAGACGAATTGGTATGAGATTTTTGACTCCAGCAGAACTAGAGGTTTTGGAAAATGAGACTGCTTGATATATTCATCAAACATCAACATTGTAAATATTTTTGAAAAATCAAAATACAAAAATATAAAACCTATAAAACCATATACAAAAATATAAAATCTCAAAAAGCAAATACAAAATCAGAAAATCAAGAATTCCAAAAAGAATCTTCTCGACATGTCTCTTGGAATTGATAACATTTACGTGCCTATATGTAATTGAAGTTCGAGCAAGAGTTTCAAAAGTTTCAAAACATGTCAGTTCTAATTTTCTTAATGGCTTATGAGCAAATCAGTACATAACCCGGACTTCAAATAAAGCAAAGTTTATCTTCAAAGATAACTTATCCTAATAATGAGAAAATTTTATAATAAACGTTGCTCGTTTGTTGCTTGTTTGCCCGCCATCTTATTGTAAACGTTGATTTTATCATTGTGAAATGGGATACTTGATATGAATTTTATAAAGGATTTTACAATGAGAAAATCAATTTTCTCGGTCTTGGGCTGTTCTTACAAGACATTCAAAGTTTTGAGCTTAAGAAAAGGTTAGTGTACGCATAAGTGCGTTTATCCTTAGCATTAGAAGAGAAGTCTTCTAACACATGGTTTTTCAAAAAGTTGAACACAATTTTTCAAGAATTTTTCAATGACAATTTAAAATCTTTCAAAATTATTCATCTCATGAAATTTCTTATGTATTGCAAAACTTTATCAACAATATCTCACTAACAAAACATACTAATAATGGGCTACGTCAATAGATTGTATGTTAATAGTATGATCTAGTGTCGAGTAGGCATAATTTTGTATCGGAATGAAATGGGATCGACTTTAAAAGACGAAAATATTACAATTAGTTCTATTTTTGAGGGGGAGTTTTTTGAAAAACAAAGTTTTAATGATTTTGGATTCATCATCTCATGACAATTCTTATGTATTCAAAACATTATAAAAATTCTTTATAACAACTCATTAATAATAATGACAACTCAATAGAATGTTTGTTATAAGATGATCGAGTGTCTGAGCACAGTTTTCAAGAATTCTTCAATGACAATTCATAATCTTTCAAAATTGTGTGCTCAACATTGTCTCACCCTCAATTTTATATTCTTTTTACAACTTGGTATCATTTTCTTTGGTGTCAAACATATGTAAAATTGAGGGGGAGCAAGAAGAAAAATTTTGCACATAAATCATGCTGATAACTTTTTCTCCCTACAGATTTTTCAAGACAAATTTTAATCACTTGGTATTTCAAAGACTAAGTGAATTAGTATTTAAAATAAAAGGAGAAATGTGATTAAAATTTTATCTAGCTAATAATAAGTGATCTAAAGACTCAAAGTGCTTTATACTCTTACCCACATGTGCGGAACACTTTCGATTATCGATGCACGTGTGAAGGGGGAGTTTTCCAAAAGATGAAACTCTTAAAGTGTCAAACGTTTTGATAATTCTATCAAACACTTTGATTGATTTTCAAATGGTTTTATGGTTTCAATCAAATACCCAACAACCTATTAATTTCACAACGATTCTGAAGTCGTAAGGTGGTTAGGTTAGGTATTAGTCCTATGATCCAACCAGAACCGGAGGGATATACCCAAGGACAATCCATAGTTAGAAATAGTAGTCCTTAGGTATGATTTGGAGAAGAATGAGAAACAAGAATAATGCTGACTAAGACATTAGTTAACACTAGAACAATCACAACAAGGTGTTAGTAATGACGTCTTGGTAAGCATTGAAGGGGTTAAAGAATGAAAAAGAAATGTAAGGATAAAGGGTCTAAAGAAATAATCCCTCCATACAACTTTAGGCAGAAACCAGGTCAATACATATGCTATCAGTCTTCACAAAGATGAATTCTGGTATTGAAGAAAGACATCATGGACCCAGTGATGCACTGACAACCCTTCCCAACCATTCAAGCTTCTCTAAAAAGATATTTATCTCATTTGTCACGGAGATCAACACGACTTCTATTGACTTTCTCACTCCGAGTTAGGATGATATTGTCTAGGGCAGTAATGCTCTCTAGCCTTCTTCGATCACTAAAACCAAAACACACTAACTAGGAGTCTAGAGACAAGAGATCGCAATTAAATAATTTCTCATTAGGATCACATTTCATGACAAACACTCCAGTATGAACACATTATAGGTTCATAATGCTTTTGTTAACTAGAGTCCTATCGCATTATCCTTGTGATTCTGCCAGAACATTCAGAGTGAACTCTTTAGTTATTGTTACAGTGTTACGAATAGAATCCTTACATTGTCTACCATCAAACAACATACGTAGGTACTTGCGAAGATTTCATATGGTACAAGCTTTGTCGTCATCTGTGATATCGATTTTGGTCCGTAAATGATGAATGATGTGTCTCGCATCTCGCTAAAAAGACAATAATGTGTCAAATTCCTTATAATTCGTGTGTCTGCTTTGAGATGTTTCGGTATTTAGAACAAGCAAGTACGGTGAATCTAATGCATCTGCGTTAGAGGATCTAACACTTTGAGCTAAAAACCCTGTCAATGAGATTCTTCTAAATTGAATCTACCTGATCACAGGTCGGTCCTCACAGAACCAGAGGTTATCGCAACCACATTCCGACGAATGACAAAGCCATATTCGTCCATATCTGTTGTTTATCACTAACTTTAAAATGCAGGTACAAACGACGGTGTTGTAGCCTTACTCCAGCCGAGTCAGATTCATTATCACATGCTCATACTCAAGCTACAGAGATATACTATAAGCACAAAGATTCAAGAATTAAGAAAGCTCAAGAATTAAATACAAAGACTTCTGCAAACTCTAATACTCAAGATCTTCCTAAAGATATCAAGATTATCAAGACAAAGATTGTCAAGGGTGATTGTTAGCAAGCATTCAAGATGATGCAAAGTATGAGCATGTTGGTCAAGACACAAGATCGCAAGATGACACAAACGATAAAGACAAACAAGGACAAAGATTTAAAGATCTCGGATTTAAAAACAAAGTCAAAAGACAATGACAAAGGCTCAAGATCAAAGATCATAAAGCATGAAGGAACATGCCTAAAACAAGATAAAGACCAAGACCAAGACTCAAAAACTCAATGACAAAGCAATCTCCACAAGTCCAAGGAAGCAAGATTCAAAGAACTCGCTTCGGGGGAGATTGTTAACCTCAAAATATTGAGTCAGAAATGGAAGCTCGGTCATTTAATCAGGAATCCTCGGTCTTTATAATATTTACATTGTAATAGGCTAGAACGGGTATCGGGCTCGTTAGTTAATCTAATATTGCATATGTTGCGGGCTTAAGCCCAAGTTATCCCTAGCCCGGCCCATGATCAAAACACCATTCGGCCCAACAAAGGCCTACTATGGCCGGTCCTTTGGTTAGTATAAATACACTATCTCCATGTGTGGAGAAGGTTGGTTGTCTCATTTGTATTTTCTCCTACACTTTGTTTCTATCCAAACACTCTCTTATTTCCTCTCTATTTTCTTCCATCTTCTTCCGACTTTCTTCTCTATCTTCTTTCTATATTTCTTATATTTGATCCATGGAAGTGAAGTGATTATTTCCTACAGCATTTATAGCCATGAAATCCTAACGTCTCCTGGTGGCGATCCCGGCAGTCCCAGATATATCTGGGGGCCGCCACTAGACTAACGCTCCCTTTTTTGTCTTTTAGTTGGAAAGGTTAAATCTGGTGTAGAAGCTTCCATTTTGGGGGGAAACCAGATTTGAATTTTTATAATTAAATAAAACATTTCTTTTATTAATAAAAATATTTTGTATATTTTTATTTTTGTAAAAATGCTTTTGTAGAAATGTAATGGTTAAGAAAAATATTTTCTTGATCACTAATCATGTATAATGATTTGTTTGTACGTAGAAATGGAATTTTACTATTAATAACATGTAAGCATTTATTTTTATTGTAAACGTTTTTATATTTTGTCATCATCAAAACGTAGAGAGGTCGAAAAATATAAATAACATTTTTAGATATTATTTGTATCAATAGAAACATAAAAAAATACAAAACATAAAAAAATACGAAACGTAAAAAAAATACGAAACATAAGAAACGATACATAAAATAAAAAACATACGACACGGAAAGACAAATTAAGCTTTTGGATATTTTTTTCATTATTTCATCTTGTTTCCTTCGGATGTAAGCAGTTTTCTCCGGCGACAACGAGAAAGGATCAATCATGAGAAACTCTAACTCTTTACACTCCAGCAACCCTAGTTCTTTCTTTCTCTTCGCCTCGTACGCGGCTTCGGCAACTTCACATTTGCGCCTATAATCCTGAGATATAACCCTCATTAAAGACTCCTTATGACTCCCCCCGGCGTTTGACGAGTCCATTGATTTTGCTTTTTCGGGGGTCGAGGTTGGCCGGCGGGACGAGCTCTCGTATCAGGGCTAAATAGCTCGGCGAGATCATCTTCATCAATCAGCTTCGCCGCATCCCATTTGGGGTATGATTTCAAAATATTCCACGCGTGAATATATTGAAACTTTTTATTACAGAGCGCTCCATATAAGTGTCCTTTGCATTCTCGATATGATCAGCCTCATTTTTCCGCTTTTACGTGTTAAATGTTTGTAAATAGCGTTGAACTTTTGGCAATCACCGTTAATCCTGCTCCATTTTCTCGTCATCATATTTTTGGTATGAGGAGCACTTTTTGTTCGCTTGTTGAAATCTTCTATAATCTGGTTCCAAAACACATCCTCGGTTTGGTTATTTTCGATATTGGCATTCTGGGAGTGTTCGATCCAACTCTCGGTTAGCAAGATTTCTCAGTCGTGTGTCCAACGGGTATTCGCTCGCTTTTCTTCCACGTCATCATCATTGTCCACGTCTAAACTATAACAATTCGCATTTTCACGTCATTTTACGTCAATAAATATCCAATTATTTATTTTAAACTTTTGCGCGTTTACTTTTAATTTTTAACGTTTAGTTCAATCGCTTAAACTAAAAATTAACATTCAACGTAAAGGGACATCAAACAAGTAAAAGTTTACGTTGTTGGGTTTAAAAGACTTCAAGATGATTCTTAGAGTTACTACTGCTCAGGTATATATTAGTGTTGTCAAGCATAAC
>BQNB010038004.1:4523-31156 GCA_026074375.1 Tanacetum coccineum | reverse complement strand
GTCTGGCAGTACAATTTCAACTGGAAAGGATGGTATTGTTCGAATACTTTCACCAGTAACTGCTGCAGAAATTCAAGCTGTTGAAAAGGAAAGGAAGGCTAAGAATATCCTGCTGATGGCTATTCCCAAGGAGCATATGAGAAGGTTTCATGGAATGGATGATGCAAAAGAGATCTGGGAAGCCATCAGAACTAGGTTTGGTGGTAATGCAAATTCAAAGAAAATGCAGAAAGCTATTTTCAAACAACAGTTTGAAGCATTTAAAATATCCAGTTCAGAAGGGTTAGAAAAGGGATATGACAGATTCCAACAGTTACTTTCTCAGTTGGAAGCTCATGGTGCTGAAGTATCAACTGAGGATGCAAATCATAAGTTTCTCAGATCTTTGCCCGCAACATGGTCTAATCTGGCAATGACTATGAGAACTAAACCAGAGGTTGACACTTTATCTATTGATGATTTGTACAATAACCTTAGAGTTTTTGAGCAGGAAATTCAAGGTGCCTCAAAAACATCTTCAAGTGCTCAAAATGTTGCTTTTGTTTCACAAAGCAAAAGCAGCACTAATAAGGTTAAGTCTGGTTTTACTGGTGCCTACAGTACTTGCACTCCTTCTACTTCTTCAACCAATATTCCTGAAAAAGAAGTTCCTGCTGGTTTTGCTGATGAAGTTATCTATTCCCTCTTTGCCAAACAATCAGAGGACTGGGACTTGCTTCATGAAGATCTGGAACAAATTGATGATGTAGACATTGAAGAGATGGACATAAATTGGCAGATAGCAATGATTGCTATTCGAATGAAGAAGTTCTATAAGAAAACAGGAAGAAGAGTTCGCGTGGATGGAAAAACACCTGTTGGCTTTGACAAAAAGAAGCTTGAATGCTTCAATTGTCACAACACTGGTCACTTTGCTAGGGAATGTACAGCAAAGGGGACACATGATGGAAAGAAGAAGAGAGACTCATTTTATCAACATCAAGAAGCTGGGAAGCAAGAGAAGAATCAGATGGGCTTGCTGACAATGGATGATGGGATTGTCAATTGGGGAGAACATACTGCAGTTGAAGAGACAAATCATGCACTTATGGCTATCAGCTCAAGTAATGAGGTAACTTTGTGTTCTAAAACTTGCATTGATTCATACAATACTCTTAAACTACTGTGTGATGAACAAATGAATCAGTTAGGTGATCAAGAAGCACAAATACTTGCCTATAGTCAAGCTGTTAAGAAACTAGAAGCTCAACTTGTTACTTTTCAAAAACAGCAACTTTCTCTAAATGAAAAGCTTACATTTCAGGCTAATGAAATATATGAAAAAGATGAAAAGCTTAAAAGATATAGGAGAATAGGAATGAAAGCTGTAAAAGAAAAGGAACAATTGCAGAAAATAGTAGATACAATCTAATGATGAAAATCAGATACTTTTATGAGTGGTGACATACAGGAAGATCTTAAGTCAAGGGGAAGCATTGTTTCTTTCATGAAGATTGTTTTGTAATATCAAATAGGGGAAGATTGTTGGGAATTCTGATTTGATGATTACAAAACCTTATATGCAACAACAAAGAAAGAAGAAACAACAAGGATTTAAGATGTAATATTAGGTTAGCTTAATATGTAAGCTAGGGTTTTATTGTAACCTCCCTCTATTATATAAAGAGGGGGTAAGCGTCTGGTATAGATATCCAGAATAGAATTAGAAAAACACAGACTTCTCAATGAGAGTCTAATAGCAAAGTGTGTGTCGTGTAATAGTAGTAGTTAGCCATAGATGAATCATGAATCATCTATGTGCTTATTAGTTTATTAGTAGTCTTATGAATAAGAAAACCTTGTTCATAACAATGATTGTGTTCTTAATTATTCCGCTGCGTGTTTGTTAATCATTGTTATTATATCCTAGATGGCTAGATCATGGTTTATCAGAAGCTACAACCAAAAACCACCAAGCCTCAATCCAGAACTTAGAAGCAAAATTTGACAGACTTGCTGATAAGCAATCTGCTCGACCTTCTGGATCTCTTCCATGTAATACTTAACCAAACCCAATAGCATCGAAACCATACCAACCACCTCAAGCTCGAAACGAGCATGTAAATGCCATATACACAAGAAGTGGTAGATCCTATGACCCACCCACCAACCCTAATAATTCTCAAAATCAAAATGATTCCCATCACGCTATTGATTTCAATAGTGACGTTGAAGATGAAGAATCGACACCTCAACCCCAAACACCAAAACCAAACAAAGAAGCACCTACTCCCAATCCATATAAACCAAGAATTCTATATCCTCAACGCTTTCGAAAAGAGAAAATGGAGGAACAATAAAGAGAATTCCTCAATAATATTTGAGCCCTTTGAATCAACGTACCTCTTGTCGATGTTTTAGCAGGAATGCCAAACTATGGAAAATTCCTCAAATAACTTGTTAGCAACAAACATAAGCTAGAACAAATCTTATCAACTTTTCTTAGCGATAAAAGTTCAGCCATTATTCAAAACAAAGTTCCACCCAAACTCGGAGACCCCAGAAGTTTCCTTATTCCATGTACCTTCAAGAAAAATTTCTCTTGCAACGCCTTGGCCGATCTTGGCGCTAGCATCAATCTTATGCCATATTCTTTTTTTTTTTTTTTTCTATGGATTGTCTTTGTGTTTGTGTATATGCGTGATCAGCTCGCTAATATTATTATCTCTGGACAAATCTCCGATTTTCTACGACAAACTAAAGAGGCGTATAGATTAGCAGACCAATCATTCGCTATACTTATTGGAATTGTGAAAACATGCTAAGTCGAATTTGGTAAATTCACTTGTTGTCACACCACCAAACAGGGCTGGACGGATACACGTGTCGTGGGGGAGTGTGACGTCTGATATACATCAACAAGAGATACAAAGAACGACCTCTAAGGGTACGTGTAGAAATCCCACATTGTTTCATTATTTGAAAATAGGTAAAGTTTTACATAAGTTCATAGATAATACACGAAAGCAAATAATCTCAGTTTATAGGAAATGACAACGATGTTAAAACAGATATCATAATAGTGCTTGCAAATATAGTCCTAAGTCTGCCTAATGGCGACTCCACATTATAGCAAACGGATAAGACATCCATGAGCTAAAGCCACCCCCCGAGAAAAAAAATAAGGCTTTAAAATGTCAAAACATCAAAGTTGTAGTGATATGAATCAATGGTTTCTGAATTTGATATAAGATTGGGAACTCAAATTTTGTGCCAAAACGTATGTGACGCATATTATAACAGATACAATAAGCACATACACCTCAACATACCAACCCCCTCAAACCCACCATCACGCGCCTCCATCTTCCATGTCCTGCACTCAAGCTCCATAGATATGTGAGCGCACTCCTACTCCTAATTGTAAGGGAAGCATGCACAAAATGCCTTTAATAACTTGCACTGACGGGCGCCAACATGAGTCGCTTCACGGTATCACTCGATGTTGATTCCCACTTCATAGATCGAAGCGCCCTTAAGCTTGTTTAAAGATTAGTTTATATCATTAGAATAAATCTGTACACAACTATCAGTCTAGAAACTTTGCTTTTATGAATGTTATAAAGATTATGCGAAATCTAATTCAGATTCTAATATAAGAAGAATTCTTAATGGTCAAAAGTTTATTCAGAAACTCTAATAATCTCCATTATATATTAATAATAATACAGTATATTACTCTGTGTGTGTGAGTTATGTTGTATTGGGGTCAATTTCGGTTTACAGACTTAGAGAGTTTATTATTGATGTGCTCCACGCGATAACTCTAAACTAATACCAGAGTGTAAGAGCCCGTGCAGAGAAACGAATCAAGATAGACTTTTGTGTGTGTGACTCTACCATATCCATCAGTCGGCTATCTTACGGAAGTCTTACTACCAACCATCCCCCACTCTAACTCCTGCACACTTCACCTAAGCGATCCCCCGCACCACTATCCAGTCCCGGACATCCCCCTACCCTCTACCTCTCCTTTCCCTGATCCACAGTTACCCTCACATCTATCGTTTCTCTATAAATACACCCTCTCTCTATGCATAATACGTACTAACTACTTAGAATATTTTCTTGAGCAGTAGTAACTCTTTAGCAGCATTAACTTTAAGCAGTCTTTGTACTAGCAGTAGTAACTTTCACTAGCAGCATTAACTTTTGTACCAGCAGTAGTAACTACTTAGTATATTTTCTTTGAAGTTCATGAGAAGCACTAACTTCATTAGAGCAGTATTAACATAAACTAAAGCAGCAGTAATTCTAACAGCATCAAGAAGACTTTTAATCCCAACAATCCTCCCCTAAACTTGATATTCTTCTTCAAAATCATCAAGTTTCTTCATTTAAAGCTTCATCAACACCAGGAGGATGCTTCCAAACACTTCTTTACTTCTTAAGCTGTTTTATGATGAATTTAAGAAGCTGATAAGCCATTTCACTTTCATAATCAATCTTAAGCTTCTTTTCCAACATCATTGAAAGTGTAAGTGGTGCAAGGGGATATTTCTTCTCTACCAACATATAAATATGCACATGTTGCATCATCAAGGAATGTACTCCACAGGAGTCATACAGCTTCCTCTCTAACACTTTGTATCCTTGTTGATTCCTCTATACTGCATCTTCTACATGTGGTTTAAACATTATTTTCAAATTACCCCATAATAACAAATCCAAGTCTTCCACTGGTCTTGTTGACTTATATTTAGCTTTTACCAACTTGTACAGATCTTCCGAATCTCCCCTTTCAAAACTTTTAAGCATTTGACTAAAGAACATGTACATTTGAGACTTTCCATCAGCTCTCATTATTTGATAATAGCTTTTTCTTCCTTCTTTATAGATCTTCCAGTCAACAATACTTGGAGACTTAACAGCTAATTCTAACAGTGGCATCAACAAGTAAGGAGTCCTACTCGGCTTACAATACTTTCCTAAGTATATAAAATCTTTTCTATAAATAACTAATACATATCAAGTAAGCAGTACTAACAAACAGTACTAACTTACACTAGCAGTACTAACTTAATACTAGCAGTACTAACTACTTAGAATATTTTTTTGAGCAGTAGTAACTCTTCAGCAGCATTAACTTCAAGCAGTCTTTGTATTAGCAGTAGTAACTTTCACTAGCAGCATTAACTTTTGTACCAGCAGTAGTAACTACTTAGTATATTTTCTTTGAAGTTCATGAGCAGCACTAACTTTATCAGAGCAGTATTAACATAAACTTGAGCAGCAGTAATTCTAACAGGATCAAGAAGACTTTTAATCCCAACATAATCCGATTAGAAAGTTGGTTTGTTTATTAAGTGCAATGATTTCTTCTCTCGAGGTGGCATATCATTCTTAAGACTTAGGCGTTATATCATCCTAAGACCTGTAGAAGACACATTTGTATTTTGGTCACAAATAAAAGCCATCGCATAAAGCATCCTTTTTGCTGAGTATAATCTATTCGTTTAGGGTATTAAAAACAATTGGTGATCTATGTTAAACCCTAGCTCATAGATAGAGACTTTACCCACTTACCGCTTAATGGTTATTTATATACTAGTAGTCCACGTTCTCGTCTAACATATCACCAATGAAATCAGAACGTTACTTGTTGAATTATCTAGGTTACCTACTAGTCAACACGCTCAATAAACCATTGATAATATCCAATTAACTAGTTAAGCCCAAAGCGTATCCTAGACACAGATTTAGAAGGACAATATTTGTGATCCTATGATTCTAGATGTATAAATTACTATATGGGGAGCTATCCCGGACTCTAGATCTACTTGGTCCGTGTCACTAGATCAAGTTGAATGATAGGTCGCATATAAAAGCGCGTAAACAAGTATGAATTGATAAACATAAATAAGCATTCAACAATAAATCAAGAAATCAAGATAAACAAATGCCAAACATTCAGATCTTCATAATAATTGCTAATACCTGAAGGTATTAGCCTTCAAACGTCATAATAAATACAAAAGCAATTATTTAGCCAAGGTAAACTAACCAAGTTAACGAATGATACCAAAAACTGAATGATTACTAAAGTATATGGAATTACACGTTGTCTCCTATGGAATTGATAACGTTGCTCGACCTCTTCTACTCTTTTTCTCCTTTGAAAATCGACTTTTATGGTTTAGGTATCGAGAATATGACTTAGCACACTTAAAACTCGTTTTTGATTTTTCTATTTATAGGGTCTGGAAGTCGGTTCGATACGGCGTATTCAAGGATTGGATACGGCGTATTCAAGGATTGGATACGGCGTATTGGGGATTTCTTGGAGTAGAGACCACGTTTTATATCTTCCAGAATATTCACATACTATTTCTTGAATACGGCGTATTGAGTCTCTCTGGATACGGCGTATTGTGCTTTATTCCTTTGTGGTCTTTGATGAGTGCAGACATAGATACGACGTATCTTCCTTGATGGATACGGCGTATTGGTCTTCAGAATAGTAATCTTCAAAATATCTTCATTTAAGCTCCAGAATGCGCGCCTTTGGCTAACTTTCACCAATTACTCCATAATTACTGCAATTCTCAAATATAAACGATTAAGTAACAATTCTTTGCAGTCACTATACAAAATGTGTTAATAACATGGGATAAATGATGTTATAAAATAGACGTTATTTGATATCATCAAATATCATGGTAACATTAGTAGAAATACTCGCATTAGAACCACCCATAAATCTGATTATTGTGAATTTTGATCAATATGTGTCTCAAAACAAAACCAGAATCATTAATATTCCAAATCAAGTTGCGATTTAGAACACTACCATTACCTGGATCCTGATTACGCACTTCCAAATACATTACCAAGATCACTATTGATTTATTCCTAGCCCTTTTTCTGTTTTACACCACTCACACCCGAGCTCAAGAACCCACGTTTCATGTTTAACTACGAACCACCACACACCCTAGTATCCAGTTCCTTAGAAAACCCCACACGAACAAGATAATAAACACGTGAACACAATGATATTAAGAAGTAAATAAAACGAATTCAACAAAACCTACAATAACGAATTAAGAATCGAATGAAAACATAGCACGAAAAACTCAAACGATTGAAAGTCAAACCCTAAATCGGTTCTAAACCCTAACTGAATCAATAATGATGCGACTAAAGAGAACAACGATTAGGGATTGTAGACATGGAGAGCACGTACAGAGCTTAGCGATTAAACCAAAAGATTCAACACAAACCCTAATTTGGATTACAACCCTAAAACACAAAACAAAACCCACTAGCGATTAAAAATAATAGCAGACTAACCACTCAAGGGTGGCATAGTGGAAAAAGGAGTTGTGGCTATCACTCTAAAATGTGTGAGCTCTCAAGTTTAATTCCTTCTAAGTGCAAACAACCTTGAAGTTGCCACGCCAACCTCCTGAAACGGGAGGGGTTTACCTGGTTTGAGTCTCTGTGGTGGTGGGTTCAAAACCCGTAGAATAGTCGGCCAAAAGATCAGAAACCATACTTACCCAAATAAAATAAAATAATAGAGGACTAGGGAATCAAGGTTATGTTTAAAACATAATAACGATTAGGGGAAGAATTGATTGATCGGTTTAGACTTAGGGTTAGTCGCCAATATCACCAAAGGGAGAGACCTCTTAATGTTAAATTTATGTATACTATGTATAAATCTTTTACAACAATATGAAATGTTTAATCATAACACATGCATTAAATTACGAAAATGTATGAGATTTTAGACTTTTCATGTCACATAAATATAAACCATTAGCTCACTATGGTTAAAATAAAAAATAAACTTTTGGGTAAAATCCATTTATTACCAACCTACTTTCTCATTTGTGCCGAAATGACCAACGTACTTTTTTCGTCCTTACTACACCTACGTACATTCAAATTTTGTTACGATATCACCAATAACGTAATTTGTTACTGACACGCTGGCATATTTATTCCACATTGGCATATTTATTTAATTTTAGACTATATAATTATAGTATACGATGCCAGATGTGATAAAAGTCAACATTTTTAACAAACACCAACGACTATCACCCCGTATTCTTTTTGCTCACAACCAACATCATTTTTTCTAAACTTGAACAAACCCAATTCTATTTTCTGTTAGACAACCACCTCACCGCAGAAATCGTTGGTTTTTCTTGTTTCCTTTGAAAGGTTTAAAAAAGAGTATTGTTTGCTTGTTGGCACCCGGATTATGAATTAATTTTTTATGTCGCCGGATTTGATAGGATTTGAGATGTTATTTGTGGATTAACAGCTTATTTGAATGGCGAGTGTTTTCTTGTAGGGATTAAGATCTTGATTTTGTAGATCTTGATTAATCTGGGTTTATGTAGATCTCGTTTGTAGATCTTGATTAATCTTGGATATATTAGGTAAGGCTTGTCCGTTTAATTTTGAATACAAATCGCGTAGGGACAAAATTTTCATCTTAAATAGTTCAAGCCTGAGCTCTTGCAAAACGCCGATTATGTAGTATTTATATTGTATGAACATCTTGATACTGTGGGCATTTATCAAGAAAGGGAATATAAATCTAAACAAAATGAAACTATACTTTGAGGTAAATGGAATATATCTGATTTATTTGACAGTAGTTAAGGTTTTTTTGGGGAGCGACATCTAGTCATTAAGGCCTCTGACTAAGGAGTTTCAATATATTATAAAAATTAAAACTTTTTTATAAACAAAGGTGAAATTTTGTAAGGGTGGCAGAAATTATTAGGCAGGTTTTGAGAAGAAAAAAGGAGTTGAAGAGATGGTAATTTTGTCATTTCAGATTGTGGATAATAAAATAAATAAATTAGTGAAAATCTAGCCGGTCATCAATGGTACCAATATCACAAAACAAACATACGAGTGTAGAAAAGTACAAAAAAGTAAGTTGGTATTACGGTACAAATAGATACCTAATGATGTATAAGCTCGCCAAAAAAAAGATAAAGAAGAATCAGTTACCTGCATCCAAGTTTTAAGAAATATTAATCGATTCTAAAATTATAAAATCCAATTAAAATTAAGATCAAAATGTCTGACCAATTGGCTAGTTCACAACGGTGTGCATTTAAACTAATAATTGCTCAATTGTGCGAAACAATAACTTTGGAAAAAATCGGAACCCGATTAATTACCAAAGTTAAAACCTAATGTCATTTTAGTTGACACAAATCCAGTATTATTAATATTGTAGAAACGGAATGTTGTTCCACCTGCTTGTAGCGTGAAGGTTTTTTCGTACGTATCCCACGATGTTCTTAGACTCACTTTGTGTTTGATTCTAAAACCAAGCTTCGCCGTGAGAGTAACTATTGATGTACCGAAATAGTAAGAATTAAATAAGATAGTGAGAGTTTAATAATGATTATCTTGAACCAAAGAGATTGATGTATTTATACAACCATAATTACTGTAACTTACAACATATGAGAATGGTGAGTCGAACTATGCCTATTCTAGGGGCTAACACGCGCGCTTGTCCACATGGGGGACAACTTCTCGTAATATCCGGGTTAAGCGGCTCACGCTCAATCTTTAGAAAGAACTGTTGGATAAAAGAGGTTTTGGGTAAAAAACTACTTACCTTTAACACGTGATTCTTGCCACGTAATTTATCCATTGTGATTGTCCGGCCAGTGGTCTTTCGGATGATGCTTGTCGTCCGGCGCGTTCTTTAATCACATACGTCATCAAATATGTATGAAAATACATGTCCGTGGCAAGAGAATTAATCTTTTACGTACAAAGAAAAACTCGCAAAAGATTCCATACTTTTGTCAAAAAAATTCACGACAAATAATATGTTGAAAAATAAAGCATCATTTAAATTTTCTTTTTTAAACTAATAAATTGGGCAAACAAAATTTTTTCAACAAATTTGTTAATGTAAACGTTCATAATTTTAAGCTTTTATTACATGTTTTTATTAAATCTCCTCTTCGTTATGAAAATAATTATAAGTTCTTCAAAATCATTTTTTTTCAATTTTAATTAGCTTTTCCATAACAAAAATCTTTTGTGTTTCATCATTCTCGATATTATAGACTAAATTTGCAGATTAGGAGAAAAGGAATTACACGTATGAAATATATTTCCTAAACAAATCCACGTGTTAAAATGTGGTTCATGCAAATGTTGATTTCCACATGGGATATGTCTGAAAGGGCAAATATCCGCATGGGTTATGTCTGAAATGGCAAATTTCCACATGGGTTACGTCTGAAATGGCAAATTTCCTGCATCTGCACTAAAATGGCAACTATCTAAACACCACAAGATAATATCTCCTGGCCTACACTAGCTTTTGCAAAGATTTTCCATTATTATTTAAAAGAAAGTTAAATTGAAGACTATTTACTAGAGTTTTTCCTCAAATAATTCTTTGTTCATCGCTTTATATTTTTATTCAAAAATCCTTTGAGATCACTAAAGATTATTTTAATGACTATTTCTCAAAAAGAATTATTTTAATGACAATTTTTCAAAAAGAAGTAATTAGTGACATGTGTACTTAATGACACGGGTGACCGTTAGCTCAACGTCCCCGCAATTTATTTCTCTAAAACCAAACACATGATCAAATGTCCGTAGTAAAGCGACAACAATCACAATCAAAATAATACCTTACAAAAATAAGAAATAAAAAAACTCACACACAAACGTACCCAATTATTTCAGTCGGGTAGGCGACCAAATAAATGAATTTTGAAGGGATGTCTGGGACCAATTCAATTACCCATGGCCCTCTGACTAAGATTTGAAAATAATATAGACCAAGTGTACCATTAGTCCCTGAGTGAATACACTCGGAGATCCATGAGCTTCAACACGATGGAGCTTCAGCACGATGGAGCTACATCACGATGGAGCTTCAACACGAGAGCTTTAGTGAGATGAAGCTTCCCTGATAAGAATTCAGGGAGTGTCATACAAAAATCAACCAACAACAAGCTTTCGGGATGTCGAAGACCAACTGAAGAAACACTTTACCCAAGGTTGCAAAAATCGTTAGGTGCTAGCTGGGCGGCTAGGTACCGCCTAACGATTAATCAGTTAGGCAGGGATTAATCGTATTAGACTTTTTATATATTTAATTCTAAAAATTTGAAAATATATGCCCAATTTAGTCGATTTTTGTCCGATTTGGCCGATTTATCCCCGATTTGGCTGATTTCTATCCGTAACCGAGTTGGCTGATTTCTATCCCTAACCGAGTTTGCCGATTTAGCCGATTTTTGTCCGATTTGACCGATTTTGCCCGATTTGGCCGAATTTTTTTTCCGATAAATCGGTATTTGACCGATATATGACCAAACCGATTAATAAGGCCGATTAGTTAAAATCAAAACGGTTAATCCCCGCTTTGCGCCTAAGCGCCGATTAATCGGCCCCCTTAGGCAAATTTTTGCAACACTGACTTTACCTCACTGATGCGGTGTCACTGAGTGAAGTACTTGAGCTACAAACAACAAGAGAGTCAGGGAGATATGGTAAAGTCTCAATAACTCTCAAAATTCTATCTCTAAAGAAACAAACGAAATATGAGTAAAAACTTTTAAAAGGCAAAGCAAAAAGAAATTCAAACAAGTACAAAGAGTTGTCATAAATGTGGAAATAGTTGTCATCACTATTCCAAAAGTATGATTGTTGCTTTTTCCAAGAAGGGAAACATTTATTGGACGATGCACTCTCCACTGAATGCATGACACATCTCAACAACCCTCACATGTTACCCTTATATTTTCTCTTCTATAAGAAAATGTTTGTAATAGAGATAGATAGAGATTTTAAACAAACAAAATAATACAAATGTACTAGTTGACAGAGTTATCCTCTCCTTGAATCATATGTTAAGCTAGCAAGCTATGATTCAACAAAAAATGAGAGTTTTATTTTTCATTCAATCAGGATAGTGTTCTGCAACTATCTTTTATAATTATTTGATTCATTTCTAATAAGAATTATAAGCATTGAAAAGTACAAATGGTGTTATTAATGTCATAGCGGTCTTGTGTAAAACTTTCCCTTTTAACTTATCAAACGTCATCGTGTAACCCAAATTTAAAGACCAACAAGTGGTATTAGAGCGGGTGGATTAATTCAATAGTCAAGATATGCTTTAGCTTGACTATTAAATCTTTTAAAAAAACCTTTCAATTCTTTTTATTTTAAAGTGTCAAAAGATTTATGCCATTGTGCGGACTCAAATTGAAAAACTTAAGGAAAAATGGTTCTGAAAAATCTAATGTGTGTCAAATTCACACACATGAACTAATCAAAATTCAATCAAAGTGAGTTTACTTCAAAAATTGTAAAAATTGCTCAAACTCATGATGTTATGGCTAAATAGAATAATGGGATGAATCTATCTTGCTCATTATGTTAAAAAGATAGTAATTTTGTTCCTCACTTCTTCTTTCAGTGTGATTACTCAAGAAAGGTATGGGATGATATAAAAGGAATGATTCAGTTGGGACAAACAAGTTATGATTGGACTGATATCACTGAGAAGATTTAGAAGTTACACTGCAAGAATAATATTAGAAGTGTGTTGAACAAAGTTGGGGTGGCTGCTGTTGTGTATAATATATGGAGTGAAAAAAACATAAGGATTTTCCAAGATGGAAAAAGAGATGAAGACACATTGATCATGATTGTGAAAAATGAGATTAAATGGAAGCTTGCTAGCCTAAAAGTGAAAAAATCTATTGCAGTAACAAAAGTTTTTGAGGAATGGGGTGTTTGCAATGAGGTGTCATTTTATGCACTTTTTCAGGGTCATTAACCCCCTTAATCATGCAAATATACCTAAAATATGTGCTTAATCGTTCCTTTTTGTGTTTTTAGCATTTGGGAAGATCTTAGAGGAAATACACGTGACTTGGACTCAATTTTGGAAGAAACGGGACAAGATTGCAACTTTACACGAAGTGGTTTCAAGGATGCGCGTATAGTGCCTGGAGACGGCGTCGCAATTCCTAAAGACGACGTCAGAACTTACAAGCGACGGCGTCAAGAATTATGTGACGGCGTCAGAACGTAACCGCCTTAAAGAAACCCTAAGAAGATTCAATGAAGCGATGGCGTCAGGATTTTGGCGACGCCATTGCTATTCAATTCCTATATATATACATACGTTTTTAGGGTTTTAGTGTGCAACTTTTGGGAGACGAACCCTAAACATTATAGTTCGAGTGTAGCAGCTTTTAGGGCATTCTTCGGGCTTAAAACCCTCTTGTATCAGCCTTAAAGGCATGTTTTAATCAAGTGAAGTCATTTTTCCTTTAATCTTTCAATATGTCTATGTGTTGTTTGATTGATTCTTGTTCTTTGCTTCTCTTTAACATGCTAGGCTAGATCCATTAGTATTTACTTATGATTGCATGAAACTTAGTTTGTATATCCTTTTAATATTGCTTCTTGTGATGGATGTGCGCGTTAGGCTCTAGAAAACTGGCTATAAAATATTACATTAGCATAGACGTCTAGGGAAACGCGAGTGTGTAGAAAGGATATCATTCGTAACAGTCTTCATACTACCTTACCCCTAATATGGTTGATCCCTCTTAAGTGTTTTAATGCATGTAATGTACTCTTAGGGGCCTTGTAATAATCTTCATACTACCTTACTTGTGCGTTGCCTTAACGGAATATTACATAGACGGTGGATTCGTGTAAACTGTTCATGACCTAGGAAATACTTACACAGATCATCACAAGTGTGACAGAGCAATAGGATTAGGAGAAGCAAACTAAGGAGTAATGCATGATTAAGTAAATATGTTGTTTCGTTTACATATAAAGTTCTATCCAAATTAGTTTGATTTATTCTTAGTTTATTAGTTTTAAAAACATAAACTCAATTTCTCAATAACATGAATTTTTATTGCTTTTATTATAAAATATAATTTACAACATTATTCTTTTTTCAACATCTTATACCTTGTTTATATCTGTTTGTGGATTTCCAACCTATTCCCCTAGTGTACAATAACAACCCCCGAGGCTTGCCTATACTACAATACAAACGGTTATGTTACTCTGCCTAGGTAGTTGTATAATCCTGGTGTGTTTACAATGACGAACATAAAGTTTTTTTGGCGTCGCTGTTCGGGTATAGTGAGGTTTTCGATATTTTTTCTAGCTTTGGTCCACTCGACTTGATGCACTATCAAGTGAGAATTTTATTTTTTGTCAATTAGCTTTCTTTAGTCTATCTTTTCTTTTTGTTATTTGTTTTGTAAAATCTTTTCGTTGACCTCCATGGGAGACTAAACTCCTATCCGTACCCTATGAGACTACTCCAGACCTAGCCACGAAGGCTATCGAAACACCATTGAGCTCCCTGATGGGAACAATGTGGTGCCTCTGTGATCCGACACCATCCACGGTTGTGCAATAAGGATGATCATTCTCTCGGACTTTGGTCCGAGGATCCAAACCAACATCTTAAGGATTTTCTAAAACTTGTAGACTCACTTGACCTTGATGTTGCAAATAGGGAAAGAACGCGCCTGCGTTTATTTCAATTCTCCCTACGCGATCAAGCTAGTAATTGGCTTGAACGGCTTCCAGCAGGATCCATCTCTACTTGGGAGGATTTTACTACTCGGTTCCTTGCTCAATTCTTTCTACCGGGAAGGACTGTAAAACTTCATAATGACATCCTGATGTTCCAATAACATCAAGGTGATTTCTCTTTAGATTAGCTGGACTCGTTATATATGGACTTATTCAAAAAATTCACGCTTCCATCGGATCGATCTTTGGCTCCAAATCCAAAAAATTTTATGATCATATCTCTTTTCATCTTAAGTCTGAGATTGACCGCACCGGTGGCGGCAAACTTCGTGATAAGAACGTCGAGGAATCTTGGGAAATATAGAGAATCTCGCTTTTTATGACCATGAGAATTGGAGTGATTCAAGAGACTTCATCAAACCGATCAAGGCAATTTCACTATCTCAAAATACATCAAAAACACCTGACCGACGACTTCTTGAGCTTGAAGATCAAATTAATTTCTTATAAAAGGGCCTCATAAACAGCTACCTAGAACTAGATCAAACACACGTCCCTAAAGCTTTCGTTGAAGCTTTCCTTCTTATCCACATCACGAAACCTTAATGAGCCCACCAAAGCAAATTCTTTCACTTTTCCTGAACGTGTCGTCCAGCCGACACCTTATAAACCTCCAAGCATTGGAAAAAACTGTTTCAAACTCGAGCACGAGACGACATGGCAGCACACACGAAAAGAATGGGGAGGTTCAAAAATACTATCTTTAAACAAAGAGAAGAATTCAACTGTAGAATGGCGGAGATGTTCAGACTTCTTAAAGAGATCACGACAAGCCGAGCTCCGAAAAAAGTACTAGTTAGAGAAGAGGCTATGTACCCAATTACTAAGCACGTTAATTCCATCTCCCTTATTAGAATGGAGGAAGAAAAGAGTGTCAAAAACAATGAGGTGGTCGGTAAAAACGTTGTTGAGCCTAACAAATCAGATATAGCAGAATCTCCAGAGGAAGTTGATAGGAAGGATGAGGTTGAAAATAGGACCAATAATGAGCCGGTTAGGAGTACCGAGGGATACCTCATAGGAGAAAAAGTAAGAGAACTAGTAGAGACGCCTAGGTCACAACCCGTAAAGTTTTACCTTAAACATAAAATCAATAAAGAGTTAATCGAGGGTCTTGTAAGAAATTAAAGATTTAATGACTCATTGCTTGTAATGCAATCAGGCAAGATGGAGTGTGAAGCCTATCATTCACTTCCCATAGAACCCATGCGCAAGGCAATGCTTAAGAAACTGATTACTAAAAAGGAGGATATGAGGGGTAACTTTGTAATACCATGTAATGTAGGAGGATTAAAATATATGGATGCCTTAGTCGACTAAGGATCTGACGTGAACGTCTTGCCCCTTTCCACCTATAATAGATTAACCGATGAAGAGCTTGTAGAGACCGACATTAGACTCTCCCTATGGCACTCTTAAAAAGCTGGATAGAGTTATGAGTAATGAAAAGTTCATAGATGAGTATGGGCAAGCTAATGAAAATTTCCTTCCTCATATCATCTCTGATCACAACCCTTCTATGGTGGTTATTCTAAATGGATTGAAATAGAAAATCAGAGCTTTCAGATTTGCTAATTACATTGTAGATAAGCATGAGTTCATGAGTATAGTGGCGAAAGAATAGAAGATGAATTTGGTGAGGTTTCAAATGTTTAAAGTTGTAAAGACAATGAAGAATATCAAAAAGCCTATGAACAAGCTTAACTAGAAGAATGGAAATTTTATTTGATAAGGTCATTTTATTGAAAGATAGGCTCAAAGAATGGCGAGCAAAAATAGATAGAGATCCTTTTAATACATAATTCAGGGAGGAAGAGACAACCATACTCAAAGAATACAAAGAAGCTGTGATGGATGAAAATAAGCTTTTGGCTCAAAAAGCTATGATAAAATGGATGAAGGATAGAGACAAGAACACTACTTTTTTCCACAAAGTTGTCAAAGGAATAAAGCACAGAAGCATAATTGAAAGTATATGTGATGAGACTGGTAAGAGATTTTATAGTGAGGATGTTCCTGAGCAATTTGTAAAGCACTTCCAACAGTTCTTAAGGACTGAGAGTAGAGTCCAACCAATGGTAGATTGTGATCAAATATTTTTCAAAAAGCTTAATGATGTTGAAGCATTTGATATGATAAAAGATGTTACTAATGAGGAAATAAAGACATCAATGTTTGATATTGATAATGATAAGGCACATGGCTCGGATGGTTTCACTTCATGTTTTTTAAAAAGGCTTGCCCATTGTGGGAATAGATATATGTGCAGCCATCAAGGAGTTCTTTCATACAAGGAAACTACTTAAGGAAGTTAATGATACTATAATCTCTCTTATTCTAAAAATTAATACACCAAACAAGGTTTCTGACTTCAGGCCAATAGCCTGTTGTAATGTTTTGTACAAATGTATCAGTAAAGTACTTACTAATATGATCAAGAGTGGATTGGATAAAGTGGTCAGCAACAACCAAAGTGCCTTTATACTTGGAAGACACATTCAAGATAGAAAAATAGTCCTAGAAGATGTGCTTTAAAGATTGACTTATAGAAGGCTTTTGACACTATAAGTTGGTCTTTTCTAGAAATCATTCTCAGAAAGTTTGGTTTTCATAAGAAAATGGTGAAATGGATAATGACTTGCATTAGCTCCTTTGCATTTTCTATGTGTGTCAATGGTCAATTTCATGGTTATTTCAAAGGGGTTATGGGTTTAAGACAAGGGGATCTAATCTCACCCTATATGTTCACTCTAGTCATGGAGGTCCTTAACTTGATCATGATTAAAAACATTGAAGCAGAAGGAAATTTTAAATACCACAAACGATGTAAAGAACTCAATCTGACCCACTTGTGTTTCCCTAATGATTTGATGATGTTTTGCAATGGAGATGTGCAATCTATCTTTATTATAAAGAAATCTCTAAATGAATTCAATAGCTACTCTAGTCTTCTCCCTAACCTGAAAAAGAGTACTATCTTCTTTGGCAGTATTAAGGATTCCATGAAAAATGATATTTTTAAAATTATCCCTTACACTGTTGGAAAGCTTCCAGTGAAATATCTTGGGGTTCCTCTACTGGCTAAATATTTAGGGATTAATGATTGCAAATAGCTTGTTGATAAGGTGAAAGAGAGAATTAGAGACTGGAAAAAAAGATTTTTATCCTATGCAGGAAGGGTTAAGTTGATTTCCTCTTTTTGGAATCATTGCAGACCGATTAGGATTCTGTTTATCTTATTCCAGAAATAGTTGTTAATGAAATTGATATAGTAATGAAGACTTTCCTATGAAGTCATGGTAGAAGTAATAATGGCAGATCAAAGATTGCTTGGAAGGTAGTTTGCAGGCCAAAAGATCAAGGGGGTTTGGGTATAAAACCTTTATGAGAATGAAATGAAGTGATTCTTATGAATAATTTATAAAAGATTGTGGATAAAAAACAAACTCTATGAGTTCAGTGGGCAACAAAGTAAAACTGAAAGGAAAAAGCATTTGGGACATAGATGTCAATGGAAATGATAGTTGGGGATGGAAGAAATTAATGGAGTTAAGAGATAAAATAAAGCCTTGTGTTTTTCATAAATTGGTAATGGTAATAATACCTTTGTTTAGTATGACAAATGGAATCAAAATGGCCCTCTATCAATGTTCATAACAAAAAGGGACATATATGATGCAAGATTCAAATATAGTGATAAGGTTGCTGATCTAATTGAAGAAGGCAGATGGATATGGCCTACTGAATGGTATGAAAAATTCTTAAGGATAAAAGATTTTGAACTTCCTATCTCGAATGATAATACTGACAAGACTGTTTGGATTAGCAACAATGGAAAGCAAAAATAATTCTCAATAAGGGAGGTTTGATTGAGTATGAGAAAGCCATATCCTAAGATCCCTTGGTATCAAGTAATATGGTTCTCTCAATGAACACTAAGACATACTTTTATAATATGGTTGGCTCTTCACAGAAGACTGCAAACTCATGATGTTATGGCTAAATGGAATAATGGGATGAATCTATCTTGCTCATTATGTTAAAAAGATAGTGATTCTGTTCCTCACCTCTTCTTTCAGTGTGATTACTCAAGAAAGATATGGGATGATATAAAAGGAATGATTCAGTTGGGACAAACAAGTTATGATTGGACTGATATCACTGACAAGATTTAGAAGTTACACTGCAAGAATAATATTAGAAGTGTGTTGTGTATAATATATGGAGTGAAAAAAAACATAAGGATTTTCCAAGATGGAAAAGAGATGAAGACACATTGATCATGATTGTGAAAGATGAGATTAAATGGAAGCTTGCTAGCCTAAAAGTGAAAAAGTCTATTGCAGTAACAAAAGTTTTTGAGGAATGGGGTGTTTGCAATGAGGTGTCATTTTATGCACTTTTTCGGGGTCATTAACCCCCTTAATCATGCAAATATGCCTAAAATATGTGCTTAATCGTTCCTTTTTGTGTTTTTAGCATTTGGGAAGATCTTGGAGGAAATACACGTGACTTGGACTCAATTTAGGAAGAAACGAAACAAGATTGAAACTTTAGACAAAGTGGTTTCAAGGATGCGCGTATAGTGCTTGGAGATGACGTCGTAATTCCTAACGACGACGTCAGAACTTACAAGCGACGGCGTCAAGAATTATGTGACGGCGTCAGAACGTAACCGCCTTAAAGAAACCCTAAGAAGATTCAGTGAAGCGACGGCGTCAGGATTTTGGCGACGCCATTGCTATTCAATTCCTATATATATACATACGTTTTTAGGGTTTTAGTGTGCAACTTTTGGGAGACGAACCCTAAACATTATAGTTCGAGTGTAGCAACTTTTAGGCCGTTCTTAGGGCATAAAACCCTCTTGTATAAGCCTTAAACACATGTTTTAATCAAGTGAAGTCATTTATCCTTAAATCTTTCAATATGTCTATTGTTGTTTGATTGATTCTTATTCTTCGCTTCTCTTTAACATGCTAGGCTAGATCCATTAGTATTTACTTATGATTGCATGAAACTTAGTTTGTAGATCCTTTTAATATTGCTTCTTGTGATGGATGTGCGCGTTAGGCTCTAGAAAACTGGCTATAAAATATTACATTAGCATAGACGTTTAGGGAAACGCGAGTGTGTAGAAAGGATATCATCGGTAACAGTTTTCATACTACCTTACCCCTAATATGGTTGATCCCTCTTAAGTGTTTTAATGCATGTAATGTACTCTTAGAGGCCTTGTAATAGTCTTCATACTACCTTACATGTGCGTTGCCTTAACGGAATATTACATAGACGGCGGATTCGTGTAATCTGTTCATGGCCTAGGAAATACTTACACAGATCATCACAAGTGTGACAAAGCAATAGGATCAGGAGAAGCAACTAACGAGTAATGCGTGATTAAGTAAATACGTTCATTTACCATATAAGTTTCCACCAAAATTAGTTTAGTTTAATTATTAGTTAAATTAGTTTAAATCAAAACCCACCTCTAAAACCTAAATTTTACCTGCTTTTATAAAAATATAAAAATACAAAATAATCTTCTCTCAACCTCTTAGATCTTAGTTAGGTTTAGTTTGATCCTTTAGACGTTATTCCTCAAGAGAACGATGACAACCCTCGAGTCCTTGTTGTACTACACTGCAACGATTAGGTACTCTGCCTAGGGAGTTGTAAAACCTGTTGCGTTTACAATGACAGCATCAAGTTTTTGGTGCCGCTGCGTGGGGAATAGTATAGGTCCGGACTCTATCTATCTTAGGTATACTCGCTAGATTCCTTACTAGTGAGATTTTAATTTCTGTCTATTAGCTTTCTTTAGTCTATCTTTTCTTTTTGTTATTTGTTTTGTAAATCTTTTTTGTTAACCTCCATGAAAAACAAAAATCCTATCCGTACTCTTAGATATTACTCCAAACCTAGCAACAAGGGCTATCGAATACCATTGAGCTCCCTGATGGGAACAATGTGGTGCCTTTGCGATCTGACACCATCCGGTTGGTGCAAAACGGATGCTCTTTCCACGGACTTTAGTCCGAGGATCCAAACCAACATCTTAAGGTTTTTTTAAACTTGTGGACTCACTTGACCTTGATGTTGAAAATAGGGAAATGACGCGCCTGCGTTTATTTCCATTTTCCTTTCGCGATCAAGCTAGCAATTGGCTTGAACATCTTCCAACAGGATCCATCTCCACTTGGGAGGATCTTACTTCTCGTTTCCTTGCTTAATTCTTTTTACCGGGAAGGACTTCTAAACTTAGAAATGACATCTTGATGTTTCAACAACATCAAGGTAAATCTCTCTCTAAAGCATGGACTCGTTTCAAGGACTTACTCCAAAATTCCCTCATCATGGCATCGATCTTTGGCTCCAATTCTAAATATTTTATGACCATGTCAATCCCGCCACCAAGCGAACCATCGATCAGTCGGCTGGTGGTAAGCTACGTGACAAAAACATCGAAGAATCATGGGCATTATTAAAGGACCTCGCCTTCTATGATAATGAAAGTTGGAACGATCTAAGAGACTTCGCTAAACCGGTTAAGGCAATCTTTTTGCCTCAAGATGTCCCGAGTACATCCGACCGTCGTCTCATTGAGCTCGAAAATCAAGTCAAAGGCTTGATGGAGGCTCATCTTGCTCCTAACCCACCCGTTCAAGTGAATAAAATCGCTTCTACATGTGAGATTTGTAGTGGTCCCCACAACACTCAATATTGCATGAAAAATCCCGAGCAAGCTTTTGTTGATTATACATCCTCACATAGCAACGAAGTAGGAGGTAAGCCGTTCACTACTAACCAAGGACCAAGAAACTTTAACGAAATCGCTAACACTTGAAAAAATAAACCAAACTTTAGTTGGGCACAAACTCAAAACTTCTCGAGTCCAAAAAATGGCTTGTTTTCCACATACTCTTCCAACATGCCAAACAGACCCTTAAATTATTAATCAAAACTTAAGAGGGTCTTGAGCGATTTTGATTCTCACAAAGAGAAAAGTTTGTCTAGCCTTGGAACCCAACTCATGCAACAACAACAAGATGAAGTAATCAACAAATTCAACACATTATGGAAGGTTATCTCAGAAAAATTTAACAATCCACCCGCTCGTGACGTTGCAAAAGGTCCCACGCCTCGCATAAATGGTGTTTACCATGCTCATCATGAGAATGGGGCACCTCCGAACAAGGGAATTAAAAGCCCATCAAAATTACTCTCTCCAAAATACCAATCCCAATCATCTCTAGGAGAACAAAATAGGAGCTCATCCTCCCCTAGTCGCGTCTATTTTGTTAACACAATTACCGTTATAAGAAAGGAAGATAAATCTAGAGAGGCAGGTACCAAAGAATCTATTGCGGCTGAGGATGAGTCACGAGACATAAAATGGAATGACCCAGATGACAGAATGTGTGGAGAGACGAAGGAGGAGGAAGAAGGAGTTGAGGAGGAAAGTGAAGAATCAGAAGATGAAACTGAAGAGGAAGAGGAGGACGACCTGGAATACTTCGACACCTTCCCCACCATAGAAGAGTTAGGATATCACGAGTGGCTTTTGAAAGATCCTCGACCTCCTTGGGTTAGTGCGAAGGTAAAAACGGGAAATTTGAATAACATAAAAATCTCGTGCATGGTTGGTCATTTCCTCAAGGAACAAGCTTACATTGATTTAGATTCACCAATCAATGTAATGTCTAGGCTTAATTACTACTGGATCATGAGTGAAGGTTTAAAGTCAAGAAGAAAACCGTCTAACCCTAAGAAAATTAGCAATTTTGTAGGGAGAGTTAAAGGATTAAAGGTTTTTGTGGGTAGCTTCACTTATGAATGTGATTTTGTCATGCTAAAAGATACCACTAGTGTCATAGATCATTATCTTGGAGGGATGGTGTTAGGAAAACCGTTTGTGAAAGAAACTAGGTTAGTTTACAATAAGGAGGAGGGAGCAGTCATGTTCGAAAAGGGTAACGGAAAAATTATATTTAAAATGCCTCATAAAATAGAAAGGTTTAAACACATATATTTTGAGGAAATAAAAATTGATTGCATACCACCTTTTGTCATAGAAGGTAATGATGATGACCATGAGAAAACCCATTACTCGGATAGCTTGAATTTAAGACCCACGTACAGGCGAGACGTGAGTGTGACTAAGGCCATTAAATGCCTAATCAAGATGAAAAGTAGGAAAGGCGAAGGAGAAGTCACATAAGGAGTGTGACTCCGAGTCTAGCTACAAGACTCGTTAAATAAAGAAAAGCGCTTTTTGGGAGGCAACCCAATCTTTTATTTTCTTGCATCTTAGGAGTGTCTTGTGTTTGTCTTGTGTGTCTTGTGACATGTTTGTGCTAATAATTTTCGTGGTTTATGCAGTATTTTTGCAAGAAATAACTAATAGAATTGTGTGCAGAAAATTTTTCCAAGAAAACGAATGTGAAATTTTTCACAGTGTCTGGAGACGGTGTTAGGATTTTTCCTGACGGCGTCACATCTCCAGACTTGTGAAAATTTCGAATTTTCTATTATTTTTGAAAAAATGATTTTGTATAATTTCCAGAATTTGTATTTTCTTCTAAAACTTGCAGAAAACTACGATTTCATTTAGCACAATCATTTTATCTTTACCTCTTTCGTAGTGTCAAAACCCTAATCACATCATTGTATATTATTATCCCGCTGATTTTACGCTAGGTGTATTGTTTCTTGTCCTTGATTTGCAGGTTATATTTGATAAGAAGAAGCTTTGGAGTTCTTAGGAGTTTCATATGGACGATTCTTGGATGACAATTTAACCAGCTTATCATTTATTTCTTCTCCATTATTAAGCAAAACTAGGGGAGTATTAGTTTCTTTTCCTTTTTTCTTTCTCTTTATTCGTTTATTCATGTACTTTTAAAAACATTGGAGACAATATTCAAAATAAGTGCAGGGGGAAATAAGCCTTAGAAACTATTCCTTCAATTGCATTTGCTTTGTCTTTAAAATGATGAGTAATATAGTGAAACATAGCGTAGAAAGTAATCTTAACCCAAATTTAAATTTTTTTATGGCACATACCAATGAAAACTGAGTATTCTTAGCGTCTCATGGATAAGAAATATATGACTAGCACAAAAACCTTACCACTTAAAAATATTCCACCCCAAAAATGTGAGGTTCACCCCTAGATCTTTAGAAATTTAGGTATCCATCTTTAATACCTAAGTAAGTTTCACCTTTAGCTTTCTCGAGTTAAGGAATGAGCAATCATATATGTCGCGTTCATGGATTTGATCGTGCATATGTGGTTTTGTCGCTTTTTCTGGAGCATTGGTATCAGTCAAAACTATATGAGAGTGTACCGGCAGTGTATTAAATTCTAGAACTTGTTTTTATGATTCATCCCGAGACCGCTATTAAGATCGCACTTTTGTGATTAGGATTTGCTAAATGATAAGAGGCATTAGGATAAACCATGTTTTAAACTTGTATATGTTATGATGATCTCCCCGATCGTATAACTATCCCCACACCCTTGCTTCGTACTCATTTTTAGTGCAAGATACCCCTAGTACACCCCTCCGAGCCTATCTTTTTTGCAGTTCTTGTAATTTTCTGGTGGATTCCAGATTATTAATGAAGAGCATTGTTTACACCCTTAACCCATTGTTACACCCAAATCGCCTTAGCCTTCCTTGTATGTACTCGCTTTTCGTACATTACTGTTATAAACCCTGTTAATTTTTACATGAGTATAATGTTGCTAAGTTGAGTCTTGTGATTAGTGTATACAGTTTTAGGACGATTAGGATTCATGGTAGTTTTTATTTTACGAAGAGATGGGGAAGAAAGTAAATTTATTACCCCCATGTGTGCGTAATACTCTCCATGTTATTTTGATCCTCGCAATTTGGGTCATTAGTTAGTTTGTAATTATGAGTTCTAAAACTCAAGTGTAGGGGTGCAATTATAAACTCCAAATCATGTACTATTATGTTTCAGCAAATGGCAGGGCAAAAGTGTATGAAAAAAATGTATATAAAAAAAAGAAGAAAAAGAATAAAAAAATGTACATGCTGCCATTTTGCTAATGTTCATGTATATATCAAGATAGTTAGTTGTAAAGTTTGTATATCTTAGTCCTAGTTTAGTCAACGCTTAGCTTAGCAATGCCTTCACGTGTATTCTTGTATTTAATTAAATCACCACCCCCAAATCTACCCAAATATATCCCATTTATTCGTTTCCATTTAACTTACACCCACACATCACAACCCTTGTAAGACCTCTTTGATAGTAATTCCTAGGTGCTTACGTCATGGCGGTGGAGGTTTTTGACCCTTTACCAAGCCTATGGTAATTTGTAGGCTACGACAGGTAATGAGTATTATTTTCTCGTTTCCAATTATTGTTATAATTCATTATACACCTGAGAGAAAGAGAGAATCCAAACACTTATTGTGAGGTGCTAGTGTAAATTTTACGTGCTTTTATTTATGAGGTCTAATAGGTTGTACCATGAACTATATTTGAAAAGTAAGTTAAATGCCCTCGATATTGCTATTGTCTAGGTAGAACAACCCTTTTCTTGAGAACGACAAGAAAATCCCCAGTTTAGGGGTACTTGATGAGGTGTTATTTTATGCATTTTCTCAGGGTCATTTAACCCCCTAAATCATGCAAATATGCCCAAAATATGTGCTTAATCGTTCCTTTTTTGTTTTTATCATTTAGGAAGCTCTTGGAGGAAATATAGGTGACTTGGACTCGATTTGGGAAGAAACGAGACAAGATTGCAACTTTACACGAAGTGGTTTCAAGGATGCGCGTACAGTGCCTGGAGACGGCGTCGCAATTCCTAGCGACGCCGTCAGAACTTACAAGTGACGGCGTCAAGAATTATGTGACGGCGTCAGAACGTAACCGCCTTAAATAAAACCCTAAGAAGATTCGGCGAAGCGACGGCGTCAAGATTTTGGCGACGCCGTCGCGATTCAATTCCTATATATATACCTACATTTTTAGGGTTTTAGTGTGCAGCTTTTAGGAGACGAACCCTAAACATTATAGTTCGAGTGTAGTAGCTTTTAGGCCGTTCTTAGGGCTTAAAACCCCTCTTGTATCAGCCTTAAACACATGTTTTAATCAAGTGAAGTTATTTATCCTTTAATCTTTCAATATGTCTATGTGTTCTTTGATTGATTCTTGTTCTTCGCTTCTTTTTAACATGCTAGGCTAGATCCATTAGTATTTACTTATGATTATATGAAACTTAGTTTGTATATCTTTTTAATATTGTTTCTTGTGATGGATGTGCGCGTTAGGCTCTAGAAAACTGGTTATAAAATATGACATTAGTATAGATGTCTAGGAAAACGCGAGTGTGTAGAAAGGATACCATCGATAACAGTCTTCATATTACCTTACCCCTAATATGGTTGATCCCTCTTAAGTATTTTAATGCATGTAATGTACTCATAGGGGCCTTGTAATAGTCTTCATACTACCTTGCCTGTGCGTTGCCTTAACAAAATATTACATAGACGGCGGATTCGTGTAATCTGTTCATGACCTAGGAAATACTTACACAGATCAGCACAAGTGTGACAAAGCAATAGGATCAGGAGAAGCAACTAAAGAGTAATGCATGATTAAGTAAATGCGTTCGTTTACCATATAAGTTTCCACCAAAATTAGTTTAGTTTAGTTTAATTAGTTTAAATCAAAACCCACCTCTAAAGCCTGAATTTTACATGCTTTCATAAAAATATAAAAATACAAAAATAATCTTCTCTCAACCTCTTAGATCTTACATAGGTTTAGTTCGATCCTTCATACGTTGTTCCCCTAGAGAACGGTAACATCCCCCGAGTCCCTGCTATACTACACTGCAACAATTAGGTACTATGCTTATGGAGTTGTAAAACCTGTTGCGTTTACAACGATCGCATCAGTTTGTCCTAACTATACTAAGTCAAACTGCCATTAAAGGAGTGTTTGGATAACTT
>BQNB010038003.1:8037-49049 GCA_026074375.1 Tanacetum coccineum | reverse complement strand
GTCAGAGTTGTCATAATCTGACGCCTTTTGTTGTTGGAGAACGAGGCCTCAAGTGTTATTATCAACAGACGTCTTAAACATCTCTTTGATCTCATCAAATTTAATATGTATGGATTCAACTATTAAATGGGTTCTCTTGTTGTAAACTGGATATCCCTTAGACTGAGTGGAGTATCCCACCAAAATGCACGGATTCCCTTTTTCTTTCATCTTGTCAAGATTTTCACCATCTCTGGTTAAGTAACAGGTGCAACCAAAGATGTGAAGGTGTCTTATTGAAGGTTTCCTGTCATTAATGATGTGATATGCAGTCTTCTCATACGTTGGGATGATTATAGATATGTTTTGAGTATAGCATGCAGTTGCAATAACTTAAGTCCAAAAGAATAAAGGCAGTTTATAAGCTGAAAGCATCGTTCGAGCAGCCTCAACCAGAGTACGGTTTCGTCTTTCAACAACGCTATACTGTTCAAATGTTCGAGGAGTGGAAGTTTGATTCTTAATTCATTCTTCTTTGAAATATGCATGGAGTGTCTTGTTTAAGAACTTTGTGCCTTTGTCAGTTCGAACAGTAATCATTTGATCTCAAAGATTGCATTGAATCATCTTGAGAAAAACTTTTAGAACTTCAGGTGTTTCATCCTTGGATCGTAGAAATTGAGTCCAAGTGTATCTAGAATAGTCGTCAATAATTACAATAATATATTTCTTCCTATTTATGCTTTCAACCCATATTGGACCGCATAAGTCTATATGAAGCAGATTAGCCTTCCTTTCGAACTTGGAATGGCCTTCATCTTTAATGAGCTTCTTTTCTGCTTTACTCACTTCATAAGAGGAACATAGTTGATCCTTGACATATTTCAGTTTTGGTAAACCTATCACGATATCCTTCTTTAAAAGCAAGTTGATGTAGTCGAAGTTAAGATGAGAAAGTCTTTGATGCCATAACCATGCTTGAGTTGGTGAGGCTTTAGCCATGAAACAGATTGGAGTTGATGAAGTTGATTCTTGCAGAGAATTTGTATAGAGATCATATCTACGATTTCCAGTTAGTAAATTGTTTCCTTGAAGATCTCTAACAAAACAAGTAGATTTTCATAAAACAACCTCCAAATCCGCATCACAAAATTGACCAACCGAGAAGAGATTGTGTTTGAGGCCTTCGACGTAATAAACCCTTTTGATCGTTATTTTTTCTTAAACCAAGTCTCCGTAACCAAGAATTGGAGAAAATTGATCATCGCCAAAACGAACGGTACCCGGATATTTTTCAACAAAATTGCACAACAGCTTTAGATTGCCCGTCATATGCTTTGTGCATCCAAAGTCAACAATGAATATGATGAGTTGAACAATCTGCAAGAGAATTAGAGGACGATGGAACACTTGAAAAATTGATTCCTAAAGTATTTGTGAGTTTCAAGACATTAGTCATCCTAGATGCATTATCTATGGCAAAGCTAACTCTCTTTTTCACATTTTCATTCTTACTTTCAGGCACCCATTTCATTTTTGTCTTAGGAACCCATTTATATCCTTATGGGCATTGTTTTACTATCCACTATTTCCATGCCTTACTCGTTTTCTCATAAAGTATCCTATAATAACTCTTGGATTTTTGGATAGTGGACTCTGATGCAACTATTTTCTTAGGGGGTGTTGCAATAGATTTGTTCGCTTGACTTTTGGGTTGTCTAGTACTAATAGGCACTACTTTAGGCTTCTTATTTCTAACATTCACGTCATGGATAAATTAGAGACACAAGCATCATGATTCGAATTAAACAGAATTAACACACATTTTCCACATTTCAGTACAAACAGCATACATCAAAGATTAGGATTTTGAACTGTCATTACAACAGTTACAGACTTTGTTTTCTTAGAAATACTAGAAATCCTATGATAGTCTTCTACTTCCTTCTTTTTAAACTTTCTTGACCATGTGTTTGGCCATGACCTTATCTTTAACTTGATAGCACTTAGGCTGTGTTCTGCTAACACAAGTAGTGTGATTTACCTCTTTAATTTAGACACGTGAGATTAGTATTCTAGAAGCATGAGTGCAACTGCGGTTCTTTGTTTTGTTTGTGTGCAGTGGCAATTCTAGTACATACCTAGATTAAAGCACATTCGAGTGTATTTCTGCTTGATTTTAAATTCGTGAGGCATATACTGTTAGTGACCTTGTTTAAACAAACCATCCGACACATTAGTAATTATTAAGCCGACTGTTTCGTTTGAAAAACTTCTATTTTAGGATAATTTGAAAAAGGATTCGTATTTTCCCTAAAACTGATGGATTTGGAATCCTGTTTGAGCATTGGTGTGGCGAAAACAGATGGTTTATCAAACTTGATTTCCACAGCTTTCCTTTTGTTACCAGAATGGCACTTCTATTAACTCAATTATCACCATGATTCTTGTCTTTCAATTAAGCTTTAAATCTTGGTATTCATGATATTGTTCCACTGTATCTTTCGAAATAAATTTGAAGCATTTTCTTTGCAACTGGGTATTTTTTTTCATCAGTTCTTTACAATGTTTGTAAAGGAAAGTTCAAGAGAAATCATGATTTTTCAAGTTTAGCAAAACTCTTTAAAAGCTTATTATGAACTTCGTTGTTAACAGATTCAGTTTGTTTCGACAGCTTTTGTGCAAGACATTCACATTCTTTGACTTTATGAAGATATAAGCATTGCAATTCAGTATAAGCATTTAAGTCAGACATAGAATGCAAATATGAACATGTAACATCTTTAACACCCACTCTCGAGAAGTAGATCAATATGTTTGCAAATCCTCCTATGTCTGATTCAGTTCGTCAATCTCCTTTTCAAGGGATTATAATGTACTCCAAATCGACATTGCATTTCTGTTTTAGTTCATTGACAGAAACAATACTGTCCAGTATAGTTATTGTTTGAAAGAGGCATTAAAAAGGGGGGGTTTTGAATCAAAACTTCCATACTCTTAGGCAGGTGGGTTTAGAGAAATGTGCCCTATTATATGATTAGACCAACTTGTTTCACAATTGTTTCTAAAATGATTGAAAGTTTTTTGTCATTATTGTTATAAACTTGTCTACTTTAACATAATGGAATTTAGAAACCGGTTGAAGAAATGACATCGTTATTTTAGCAATTTTTGGTTTAGTTCTGTTAAACGTTTTTCTCCATATTGTCTTCCTAACTTTCTTTAGCGCGTTCTAACGATCAAGATAGGTTTCGGATGGTGGTGTTGAATATTTCATAAAGACTGTTTTTGATATTGTAATCATATGGTTATTCACTATGTCATTATTCAATTTTGATCTACTCTTTTTTCAAGATCACTTAGTCTTCCCATTTAGGCAAAATCTGTTTGCAGGATCAGAAGTATCACTATGTATCTTATACAAACATGGTTTCTCAATGAGTCTTTCTTGATTGTACTTGGATTTGGCAAAGGGTTTATATACCATAACGTTGGCATTTGGTGCTAACATTAAATGGTCTGAATTGAACTGATTTACGTTTATAAAGAAATTTCATTAAAAACTTATTTGTTTGTCCCATTTCAATCATCGAGTCAATGTACATTCCTCCTTAACCATTAAAATCCGAAATAACCTTACTTTTCGCATTAGTTGACCTCAAATTGTACCTAGTTAACAGACTCCTTTTGACTAAGCTCATCGTGTTTTTGATGAACAACTAAATTTCAATAGGATTTATAGTTTTTAAAAACCCCTCTTGTATGTCAATTTAATTATAAAGATCTAATAGTCCTAGAGTTTCATTTAACTGTTTAAGTATTTTATTAATCACTCGTTCGGTCAATTAAGGGCCGTGGTACTACACAAGCTCATTCTGTTTGGTCTGAAGTGCAATCAGACAACTATCCCGACTGCTAGTAGCCTCCCCTAGAGCCCTACTAGACTCATTAAGGTTAGTTTTGCACTCCTTAAGTTCTTGAGTTAATGATGTGTTTGCTTTCTTTAATTGCGTTAATACCGTTTTGTTTTCCTCCGTATCAAGAGTAAAATTAGCAATTAAATTAGCAAGCGCAACACGATCATAAAACCATCAGGCATCAAGCTTTAAATTAACAATTAAATTAGCAAGTGCAACACGCTCATCATCACATTCTACATCATTTTAGTCATCCTGAATATCATTATCACACATATCCGGTGAGTCAGGAGTGATATTACTATCATTCGTTTCCACTGCACATGTGTTGCTAATGGATTCTGATTGGTCAAAATGTTGTATGTCATTGGTAACCACATTATCGTCAGTATCGTATTGTACCTGTTCCAATGGCTCAGCGTCTGTGCTTAAGTCTTCATTAGGAACCTCCTGAATCTTTGCCATGTAACTGTAATGTGCTTCCAACTCTTGTTCATCAATCTCTTCATCCGTGTCTGCTAGGCAAAAAGATTGCTCTGCTTGAAGTTGAATACCTTTCTCAGCTTGTTTGCACATCATCATCTTCTCCTTGTGATACGCGTAGTCTTTAACCCGCTTTGGCTTCCTGCATTCCCTGGCATAGTGTCCAAATCCCTTGCAGTTAAAGCACTGTATCCCAGTCTTTTGCACTACCGGACTGCCTACTGTTTCCCTAGCCCCAGCAACTGTGACTGTCCTTTGATTCCCAAACTGCCTTGACTGATTGTCATTGTTATACCTTGGTGTGGTATCTTCAGTCTTGTTCGTGGAGTTTGAAGAAGTTCTAAGGTTGTTGTTGGTAGGTTTGTACAGCTTCTTAAAATACTTAGCAAGGAGTGCCAAGTTCTTTTGCATATCCTTATCCCTCCGAGCTTGTTCTGGATCACTGTCTTCCTCAGAAACTGACTCAGATTGAGGAGTAACTGGTTTGGCTATCTCTTTGCCTTTTTGTCGGGTAGTTGCAGTTGATCGTGTGGAAGAAGATTGCTTGAATGATGGTGCATTCGATCTTTGAGGTACAGGTGCCTGATAGTAGTTATCTGAATATGGTTGAGCAGCCGCAAGAAGTGCTAATGGATTTGCACTTCTGGCTAATCTCTCAGAACGGATATCATTAACTTCGTTTTGAAACTGCTTCAGAACGTCAAACAGCTTGTGATATGAGACCGTGTCTATTTCTTGACTCTGCTTGACAACTGTCACAAATCTTGACCATTCTGGTTGAAGTTGTTGAAGAAATTGAACATTCACTTGCATTGGTGAAACTTGCAAGTTGTTCCTTGTCAACTCATTCATCAGTTTATAAAATCGGGAGTAATAAGACTCCATGGATTCTCCATCTCTAGAAGTAAATTTCCCAAATTCCCAAAATAGATTGGTCTTCACATCTTGTACGTTCAACGATTCCCCTTGTTGTAGCCTTTCAATGGCTGTCCACATCTCCTTAGCTGTGTTACATGCATCAACAGTTGAGTAAATTTCATCCCCAATACCAGTCAGAATCAAGAAAATAGCTTCCTTTTCAGCTTGAAAGTAAAGTTTGTTCTCTGCTGTCATGTTGTGTATTGTCTCTACTTCTTCATGTGCAGCTACTGGTAGAATGTTCTCTGCTGCTTCAACTGCTGCAATGAGTACGTTCGTAGGTAAATATGGACCGTCAAAGATGCACTTCCTCAGATATTCACCATTCGATTTAGTGTCAAGGTATCGTAGAAAACGCGAATGCCACTGAGAATATCTCCCTGGTCCAAGCATCGGTGGACGCTCTTTTGAACCAGCTGCCATTATATTGTTATGCATTTGGCTATCTGTGGAGGATGTGTTAACTGGAGTAGACATGATGAATGAATAGTTATGAATTATGAAGTGTGAAAGATTTTGTTGGATCTTAAGTGGATATTGTGATTGAAGTTGTGGTTTTGTAAGCAATTCACGTTCACGGGATTTTACACGTCTATGATTAAAACCGATAAATGAATTAACGGGATTTTACAGAATCAATAGAAAACCGTGAATGATTTGATGCGGAATCAGCGGCCAAAAATTCCAGAAAAAACTGAAAAATGTCAATAAATCACTGAAAACAAGCTTTTTGGGCCTTGAAAAATCCTTAACCTGCCAAAGGGTGGTTACAGCGTGATCCGTCTCGTTTTTCTCTTCGATTTGAGAGGTCACGGGCCTAAAACGGAGTTACGGATCAAAAGTTATGGCTGTTTTACTGAAACCCTTTTCGTCACACAAGTTTTCTAAAAAAAATGCGCCTCATTATCGGTCAAAAAAAAATTTGGCTCGTTCGATTCCACCGTTCAATTCGCTCATTCGGTTCCGCGCTTCGATTTCCGCTCGTTCTGAGTTTCGCTCGTTCGGTTCCGCTCGTTCGGTTCCGCTCGTTCGGTCCGCTCGTTCGGTCCGCTCGTTCGAGTCCGCTTGTTCGAGTCCGCTCGTTCGAGTCCGCTCGTTCGAGTCCGCTCGTTCGGTTCTTCTCGTTCGAGTCCGCTTGTTCGAGTCCGCTCGTTCGGTTCTAACGTTTTTCACTCGTTGGTTCTACGTTGTTTCCACTCGTTCGGTTCTAACGTTTTCCACTCGTTCGGTTGATACGAGTTTACCACTGGTTCGGTGCTAACGTCTTTCGACTCGTTTTGTTCTTCTCTTCTTTTCACCCGAGTACCACCATGTCTTAAACCAATGAAAGCGAAGATTTTCCACAACAAATATGAGACCGAAAACTATGGTTGCCGAATGAGAACCAAATCTGTCGAGTTCAATACTGTACTACAACAAAAAAAACCACGAAATCCAACGAGGCGATTGATATCCAATTGTAGGATCCCGTTACTTCACTTCAAAAACAGAATCGAACACTAGAAAACTAGAGCAGAGATGAGGTTCGATAAAGTGGGAGAGAGAGAAGAGGATGGTTGAGGAGTAAAAAGATAGAAATTAGATTTAGATATTTTTGATTTCTTAGATATTTTCTTATGAAAATATCTATATATATATCCCTACGACGCGTGGGATATTTAACTAGGACCCGGGCTCGGGTTTTGCTTGGGATTAAACCCAAAACATATACAATATTAGATTAACTATCGAGCCCGATTCCCGATATTATCCTGTTACAACATTAACAAATTAAAGACCGAAGCTCCATCGTAGAGTGACCGAGCTTCCTTGTTCGACTCAATAAATTGAGGCTAACATTGCGTTACATTGAAACTTCATATTTTAGTTTATTATAACTTATAAATGTATATTGAATTGTATAATAAGCTTGCATGTAATGTGTACATGTTTTGTAAATATTTATCCATGCAAGGAGGTATATATCGTAAACTTTATAAACTTATAACTAAAGGGCAAAGAAAATGTCATTTTATCAAAGTTATAACTATAAGGGTCTATTATGTCACTTTTCAATGTGCAAGGTTTACTTGGTATATCTTTTAAAGTTGAAGGACCAAAGTAGTAAAAGTGCAAACTCCAAGGGTAAATTCTGCCACTTTTCAAACTCAAGGGTCTAAAATGTAACATTTTGAAAAAGTATAAAATCATGTTTAAACCTTACAAGACATAACTTTAAATTTAACGTTCTAGTGCTTAAACATTTTCCAGATATTGATCAAAACGCTTAACTGATTATATCGTATCACAATAATAGGAGCTTCATATTAAAGAGGTTTCATCTTGTTTACGTTCTGTCTGAGTTGTTGGGTTTACGATTTAAAGTTACCTGCTCTCAAAGTCTTACTGAATGATCTGAATTTTGTGCCGAACAGTGATACAATAATTCCAAAAACTCTTTCAGTTCAATCTAATACTCTTAAAAAAATAAAGTTCTAGAGTACAATCTTCCTAAGATCAAACATATTTACTCAGTTGCGTGACTCATGTCTTTTTTACTAATCATTTTGTTATATCAAACCTTCCACGGTTAAGGTTGTGACTAAGGTAATCAGCTTACATTTTGGATAATTTATTACATCTTACATATCAGGTAAAGTTCATAACATCGCTTTTACTTATTTAATGTTTATAAACCTGCGAGGGGGATATTGCTTGGTACAAACTATTGTACTATACTCGTTATCACCTCCTCACACTCTTATTTTATAACAATGTGATTACTTTCTAAGATTTATACATGCTTTAAATCAGGAATACAAGTGTTTTTACAAGTTATATGCTTTCCAGATACACTATAAAACTACTGCTTACTGTCTACGTTACATTATGCCAAAGTACCTTATTAATCAGGACAATTAATCACTTTCCGGGTGAACGCGAATTTGTGGATAGGATCATCGGGATTGTCGAATCGCTGTTTATGTTTAGGCCGGATAGGTAAACCAAACAATTATATTTGAATTTCTAGAGATTATGGCTATTACCTACACCGAGGAGCCATTTATTCTCTATCTCTCTCTTTCTCTCTCTCTCTCTATTACTTTATATTTTTATTATATTATAAGTATTTTATAGATATATATTTATATCACATCTTTTTGGGTTTTTATATTCACTTGTCAGTGTGTGTGCCATGAACTTTAGACCAGATCATATACTATACCAGACAAGACCAGACAGACCAAACAAGACAAATAACGCAGTAATACACAGTTACTATAATAATTGTATTCGTTGCATTATTTCAATAACGGATATCATAATAACATGATCCCAAGCTCATAACACTTAAATTTTCATAATAATTGTGTTTGTACCATTTATTCACATATAACTTGTATTCAAACTGTTATCAAAACCTATGAATTTCACTCAACTTTTGTGTTGACTTTCTAGCATGTTTATCTCAGGTTATTAAGCAATATACGGCACGGAGTGGCATGGACATGAAGATGGCTAAAACTTGTTATCATTCACACTGTATGTAACTAGATTTTGGGACCTGCCTTTGTAAAACTCTGATTTGAATGAATGATAAAGTACTTTTGAACAAACTGTCTCTTTTGGATATGTTACCTATGATTTGAGGTTGTTTCCATGATGTATACCCAGATTACGCTTCGCTGCTATATTGTAAAATGGGGGTGTTATATTATTAGCAACAGTTTTGTTGATGGTTGGTGATTAGGATAGTGAGACTTTGTGACAGTTTTGAGACGAAAAAAAGCAAGATTAAGTGCGTGATTTGTTAAATTACGCTTGTTAATGCTAGTTTGACGTTAAAGCTATTCGACATAGCTAGTTTGTATCGCTAGCTTTATCAGATATCGGGTGACTCACGGTTTTGGATCTTGGATAGAACTATTTCAAACAACAGTTTATTCTTATTGATTTATGGCTCGTATTTTTAGAGATTTTATTGAAGATGTGATTACGAAGACGATTGATTATCACTTATTTGATGTTGTAGTTGAGTTTTTCAGATGCGTGTTCTTATCATACCTTTTAGCAGGAGGTAACTTGTTCGTGCTTATAAACGATGTGACTGAGACTTGACAAAATATAGCAAAGGTGTGTGATTTTTCTTATGGTGCTCAATGCTAACATTTGCTATCACTTTGCTCTGGTGTCTCATATAGTTTGACGTCACGTGGATAGTGCAAGACATAAGACACAAGTTTGGGAGATTCTACTTCTTCATCCAAATTTTTGTTATACTTATTTTTCTTCTTCAGTGTATTATAATTAGAGCCTACGAGTTCGAGATTCATAGAGAGGTAAACATATTGGTTTCAGGGGAAGCTCATGATTAAAGTTTAACCATTCATCACCACTGAAGGGGAAGTGTTTACAAGTTGCATATCTTCAAGAAGACCCCTATTGGATGATTACAAAAAGGGAAAGAAGACTACAAGAGATATGGTTTGCAGCTTATTATGTATGGTGGCATGTTCAAGAAGATCTTAAGTTAAGGGGAAGCATTGAAGATTGTTTCATTCATGAAGATTGTTTTCTAATATCAAATAGGGGAAGATTGTTGGGATCTCTGATTTGATGATTACAAAACTACATATGCACAAATGAAGAAAGATAAAACAACAAGGACTTAATGTGAAATATTAAGTTAGCTTTCTATGTAAGCTAGGTTTTCTTGTAAACCCTCTATATAAAGGGTCATAGGCATCTGGTAGAATGTATCCATCATAGTTAGATCTCTCCAATGAGAGTCTAATAGTTAGCTTATTAGTTTATGCAGTAGTTAGTTTATTAGATAGTTGGTGTATTTCCTAGGGCCGCATTATATTTGAACTAATTAATTGAAGGCTTCAACGTTCGGTTAAAACCTTGTTTGATAATATTGCTTTCTTATTATTCCGCTGTGCATTCAATATTATCTGTAAAACTATCCTAGATGGGTTAAACAATTCTCAACAGATTTTATAGACAACGCTTAAGGTTTTTAATTGGACCGACTGAACAAAATGGTTTCTTTATCTTGAAGAAAGTTATAATCAGAAGAAAGATCATGAGTTATATAAATTTTTAGTACCCATATAAGCAAAATAATTTGCTGAATATCCAACGGCTATATTTAATTGCCAAAAATCTGTTATACCCTAAACATTACTAACGGTTGCCTGGCAGTACCAAGTTTAGCTTAACACTACTAAGTTTAGACTAACAATACTAAATAATTCTCAGCAATACTAAGTTTAGCCTAGCAGTATTATACTTTGATAGGTTACCGGTTTTAACTTAATTCTGTTCCAAAAGGCATTTCTTTCATCAATATTGATTCTCACAAGCTCTCTTTCTGTTTTTAAGCTCACTATATCTCTTAATTCTTTTGCTTACTGAATCACTCGGTCATGTTTTTGCTTTCCACAAATTATCTATTCTTTTGAGCTCACACTTTCTCTCTGTCTGTTTTTGCTTTCTCTCAATTCTTTTAAGCTCAATTTTTCTCTCTGTTTGTTTTTATTTTCTCTCAATTCTCATAGTATTAATTATAACAGCAGTAGAAAAGTTTACTTAACTAGTAGTGATGGTAAGCTAACTGTACTAACTTGAATTGCATCATTTAGGCTGTTGTTCCATTACATTTCATGCTTCATTTGTGACATTATCTGCTGCATATTAATACAATTAACCTCCCCTCAATCAATGCTACAGAGGTTAAGCATTCCAATACTTGCAATCAGATATTGAAATCTTCCAACATCAAATGCTTTTGTGAGTAAATCAGCAACATTGTGATTAGTGTGAATCTTAATCATTTGAATAAGCTTCTTCTCATTAGAATCTCTGATGAAGTGATGTCTAATCTCAATGTGCTTAGTCTTTGAGTGAAACACTGGATTCTTAACTATGCAGATTGTGCTTTCATTATCAATGAAAATCTTGGTATTCATGAAGTTGTATCCATAATCCAGTATTTTGATTTTGAATCAGAGTACTTGTCTACACAGCAACTAGCAGCAGCTACATCTATGCTTGGTAGTAGAGTTGGAATCTATGGTTTGCTTCTTGCATTGCCATGAAATCAATCTTCTTCTAAGAAATTGACAATCTCCTGTCTAAACTGGCACTAGCATAGTCACTATTAGTATAAGCTTCCAAGTCAAATGGTAAGTCCTTAAGATACCAAAGGCCCAATTTAGGTTGACCTTTCAAGTATATAAAGATTCTTTTCATAGCATGAAGATGTAAAACTTTGGTGTGACTTGATATCTTGCAACAAGACAATTATAGCTACATTATATACAGGACTAGAGCTATTAGGTAAATCAATGATCCAATCATTGATCTATATAAGTAAACATCAACATCTTCATCTTCTGTATCCTTGAGCAATCGCTTGGAGGTCTTCATGGGTGTACTTGCTATCTTCACAGTTGAAAAACCAAAATTCTTCAAGATTTCATCCACATACTTGTCTTGTTATTAAAAAATCTTCATATTGCTGTTGTACTTGAAGTCCTAAGAAGAAAGTGAGTTCACCTATAGAACTCATCTAGAATTTCTTGTGCATCAACTTCTCAAAATCAGTACATAAACTTTCTTAGTAGAACTAAAACATGATATCATCACATTATACTTTAACTAGTAGAAATATTCCACTTTGATTCTTTTAATAAAAACAAAGCTTATCGATCTGACCTCTCTAAATCCATTCTCTAATAAAACTAGGTAGATGAGTTAATATCCAGCTTAGATGCTTGATGTGGGACCATTATAATGCCTGTTCTACATTGTAAGCTTTGTCTGGAACTCTAGATCTTCAATTCCTGAAGTTGTCAAGACCATAGACTTCTTCTTCAATTTTGTACATACAGAAGTGCACTATTCACATCCATCTAGTACACAACAAAATCTTTGAATGAGGCATAGGCTAAGAACAACCTAATCACTTCGAGCATAGGAAACTAGAGCATATAAACCTCATCATAATCTTTTCCTTCTTCTTGAGTGATAAACCCTGGCAACCAGTCTTGCCTTTGTTTCTAATCATTATACCTCTCTCATCTTTTTGTTTCTGTACACCATTTTTTTCCTATAGCCCTCTCGCAGAAGGTAAATCCACCAGTGTCCAATCTTGTTGTAATTTGAATTGCAGAAGCTCTTCTTGCATAGTTTCTATTTAGCTTGGAAATTTTAATGCTTGGATTATCTTCTTGGGCTCTTCCTAAGATAGGAAACAGGAAAATAGACAAGTATGAAGGTCTTCATGATTTTTCTCTTTAGAATAAGCACTTACATAAACCCTTGTTCATTTAATCATTCTCCTTGTTGGTACACCAGACTGCCTCATCACAAGCACATGATCAAGTGAATGGTCTTTATGGATTCTTGTATTTGGAGTAGTAGGAACTGGATATGTGGTAGCAATGTTGCTCAAATCTAATTCTGATTCATCACCAAAGATATCAGCATATGTGGGTTCAAGTGGAGCAGTAAGATCTGTTGGACTAACAGTATTAATACAGTAGAAACTCGATAAATTAATAATCGATTATTTAATAAAATCTCTAAGATATTATTTTTTGCGTCCCGCCTAGGGGATAGGGTGCTAAATTAATAATTCCGCTAAAAATTATAAGTTAATACATTTTTGATAATTCTTTAGACCCCATTAAAATTATAAAATTAATAATTTCCTTATTTTAGCATATTACATGAATGATTTATGAAGGTTTTCTTCGAAAAATGACTCAATTCGTCTTTTTGTTTTTTGTTGAAAATCAATTTCCATTTGAATCTGGTCTCTAATTTTCTTAGCATTGGTAAGAACTTCTGGTGTTGTTTTTCTCATAGCTCAAACAGAAAATTTTTCAATGTGATTGCCTCTTTAATAGCTTCGTTTCGCGAAGGGGTTCCATTGTTAGACTTTCATCATCTTCTTCATCGATATCATCTTTATTAATTCCAATAACGCTTTCAATAATTTCTTCATCAATCAACAACTGTGCAACTACATTTTCTTCCAACCATTTGTATACTATAAATTAATAAAATATTAATTAATATATAAATTAATAATTATTAATTTATCGATTAATTAATAACTCTTTTAATTAATAAATTTTGGTGGTCCCAAGTGTATTATTTTATAGAGTTTCTACTGTATTTAGACTACCAGTATTAAAATTTGTACTGGTAGTATTAATACTTGGCCCAACAGTATTAACATCTTGAGCACTATTTTCAGTCCTTTCTTGATCATCAATTCCACCTTCATCATCCTTCTTTCCAGCATCATTAGAAGGTTATGGTTCATCATTGCTAGCATCCTTTGAAGAAGAATCAAATAGTAAACCATCTTTCCATAGTGGCATTAAGATGTAGTCTTGGCTAGATCCTGGCTCCTTGCTTGAATGACCTACACCAATACTTTCTTTTGTACCTACAAAATCATTAGAGGTTGTACCTACAACAACTGGCACATAATTCATTGATTTTGTTAGAACATCAATGTCAAACAGCCACTTTGGTCCATCACCTGTAATAATAGGCTTATCTTCCAAGAACCTAACATGCAAGTTTTCTTCTACTTTCCTAGTTCTAATGTTGTATACTCTAAAAGCCTTACTATTTAATGAGTATCTAACAAAGAATCCATCATCAGACTTTCCATCAAACTTAACTAAATGATCTAAAGTATTAAGAATGGTAACATCACACCCAAATGGTTTCATGAAGCTTAGATAAGGTGTTCTACCTCTAAAGAGTTCATAAAGGGTCTTGTTATGAGGTCTTGACATAACATAATACCTCCCCCCCCTCAATTCTACACATTGCAAGTGTATTACTTTTACTTCAGGCCCAAAATGTAGTAGGTAACATAGAGTAGTAACATGGTTCTAGCAGCCTCAATAGTGTCCCTATTTTTCTCTCTAGCAAAACCATTTTGTTGAGGAGTTCTAGTATACTAAATTCTCTTCATGCCTTTGCTTGTCACAAAACTCACTTATAACCTATTTTTATGAATCTGTTCCATTGTCAATCTGATTATCGTTACTTTCTTATCAACTAGATTTTCTATCTGAGTTATAAATGTCGATCCCAATGAACAGATCTTAAACTACTTAGCTTGATGTAAGGTTTAGTATCCTTGGATAAATCCAAAGGCACTAAAGACTGAAACTTTGAGTGTATGATATAAACAATGCAGAATCTAGTTTATATCACTAAGAAGAATAACAGTAAGATATGTTTGATATAGAAAATACAATCAAAAATAATTAAAGCTTCCAATATATTAATACGAACACTCTTTGATAGTGTTAGGGTTTACAACCTTGAAGCTATGACAATGACTCATTTTTGATACATCTAAAACCATAACCTAGGATCTCCTTTTTTCTCCAAGGAGTCCTTTTAAGATAAATTACAAAATCTTCTTAGATTTCTATAAAGATATTCATCATATATCTTGCTAACTTTATAATGATTACACAGAATAAGTTATACTTATCACCAACGCGTTTAACTCTTCATAAATACTAATCTTCATGCAGCAGCGTTAAGTTCTCTTCAGCAGTATTAAGTTAGTACTAACTTTTACTCTAGCAGTACTAACCAGTTAGTACTGGTAGCTATAATCTCAGCAGTACAAACTTTTTGACTTGGCAATACTAAGTTAAACCAGCAGTATAAACTTTATAGAAGCCCTTAATTCCTAACAATCCTCCCCTAAACTTGTGATTTACCTCCAAATCATCAAGTTTCTTGAATTAAACCTTTTGGCTGAGAGGATGCTTCCAAACACCTTATTGTCTTGGTTTGTTTACTAGTATGAAGATTTTCCTTAAAAGCTCATTTGCCATCTCTGAATATTCATCCACTCTTAGCTTGTTACACATCATCCAAATCATAAGTGCTCTTGTTAGTGGATAATCTTTCATAACCAGCATAAAAATATCAAGTCCTCTCTCTGTAGACACATGATGAACACCACATGTATCATAATAAATCTTTCCATTGTCAATAGATCATGCATATATCTTTGAATCTTCCATAGAGTATCATTTTCATCTGGTTCAAATAACCTTTTCAGTTCAACCCACAATTGTTTTGCTTTATCATCTGTAAGTTCTGTTGAGTGATATTTCATAAACTAGGGAGCCTAAGTTTGACTTAAATCATCCTGTCAAATTTCTTTAGCATATCATCAAAAACCTGATATACCTCTGTGTATTTCCTACTCTGATGATTTTCTAAAACTTTATAGTGTCTTCAGAGTAGACTTCCCAGTCAATGATTAGGTACTTGGTTTGCAGAGCTTCAACATTCATTCCTTCTTCTGGAACTATAATCATCAATTGTTGTAGTTGTTCTTGAGACAGTTCATCTGCTTTTGGTTCTTCATCTGATTGTTCTTGAACTAACCCTGAAGCTTCTCCAATCTTTTGTCTTTTAGCATGCTCTTCTAAACCTGAAGCTTCTCCAATCTTGTGTCTTTCTATCTGATTGTTTCTTGAACTAACCTGAAGCTTCTCCAATCTTTTGTCTTTTAGTTCTTTTTCCTTAACTCTGATCCATAGGTTCAAAAAGATTGTACCCTCCTCATGGTAGTTTCAAAGATTTATTTAACCTGCTTAAAAGAAAGTGACTTTAATTTCTTGATAGAGTAACCTCCTTCTTGGTTCTTGATGTAAGTTGACATGTAAGCCTTATGTTGAGTAGGATTCATTGGCTTGTTTCTCTTAGCTTCAGGTCTTTGTTGAGCAAATAACTTCTTACTTTGATTAAAAAGTTCCACAAGCTTTCTTGGTAAATCTTCTTCACTATAATTTTCACCTGCTTATAATTGTTGAACCAAATCTTCATCTGCTGCAACTCTACCCAATATATCATCCCATTCAGCATCTGTAAAACCCTAAGCTTCTTGATGCACTTGAGCTATTCTCTGCCTTTCTGATTCATCTAGTTCTTCTTGTATTCTCATAGCTGCTTCATAATCAAGCCTCTTTGGGTTCTTGTTCTTCATTAAACTTTGCTTCTTTGCTTCTTGTTCAACATTAAATCTAGCTTGTTCTTCCTCATGCAACTTCTGAGCTAATTCTTCATCAATACTCATTTGTATTTGAACTCTCTTTTTGATCTTCTTTGGTTGCTCAGACTCTTGCATAACAACTTTGCCTTTATCCTTTGTTGCTACTGGTGAAGGAATATGGAATTTCAACCTCTTTGTGCCAGGACCAACAGTACCTAACCAATCCACTGGCAGTACTAACTCCACCATTGCCAGTACTAATTGTTCTTCTTCTAGTATAAGTATGAATGTTTTCAACTCCCCTTCTTATACTAGCTACATCAGTAAGAACCTTAGCTGCACTGAAAACTCCTAACTGCTCTTTAGGCTGATCACTAATCATGTGTATCATCAAACACTCCCCTATATCTGCAACATGTAGAGGAACCAATAAAATTACAGCATCTAAATTCCTATCTTCTCAATCAGACTCCTCCCTTTTTTGAAAATCATCATTAGAAGACTCAACCTGCTTATATAGGCTCTTTATTGGGTGTGAGATGCTTGACTTCCTCTTTCTTTCTAATTTCTTGACTATTTGCTTTAGTTTGAGGATCTCCACAGCTTGTGCATCATTCTCTTTCTCCAAGTCAAGTACCTGTTTTGACAATTTTGTACATATAGCCATTAATTCTTTCAGTTTTAGCCTACCCTCATCACTTCCAAGTGTGTAACCTCCTAAAAGAGGTGAAGCATGAGGTGTAGGTGGTACAGTGTCCATCAATTCAAAAGTATGTTCCATGCTGCCCTCCCTACTTCTAGATGTGTGACCTTCTGGGAGAGGTGATACATTGGGCTTTTCAAGCACTCTCTCAGACCAAGTCTGAGCAAGAGCACCCCCATGGTTTCTTGGCACCTGGGACTGCCACCTGTATCAATTCCCTAAGGAATGTCAACATTAGGCATTGCCGTGGATTGGGTCTTAAGGATGTTATCATTATCCTGTGCTGCAACTAAGCTAGTAGCAATAGTGATATCCATTTCCATACTGTCACCCCCTCCTTATGGACATCCTTATCTGCTCCATGGTCTAGTGGCACACTAGTTTGAGGTAACTTAGTGACCTTTTTGGCTCTCCTATGTTTTTGAGTCTTTCTTTGTTTTCTTTGATATATAGATGGAGATGGGAGTATTTGCGCAATGTGAGCTTCAGTTTGAAGTTCATGGGAAACTGTTGGAGGTGTTTCAGTTTAAAGTGATTCGGTTTGAGGTTTTGAAACATTTGGTTGTATGGTAGAGGGTGTGGGTTGGTGTTCAGGGGGTATTGCTGAACCTTCACCCTCAGGTGCTTGGTTTTGCACCAACATGGAGTCAAAAAGTGGAGTAACTTTTCCTAAAATTTTTTTACTTTTCCTAGCCATATTAGAGAAAACCTTTTTATTGTGTGTAGGTGTCTCATAAGTATCATTAAAAGGTTTTGATAAATCTTTAAGCTGGTTATTCAAAAAGAGTTGTAAAAACCTTAGATACATTAAACTTATTTGAATCCAAGTTCCTTAAACATACCATCAAAAATCAATTAGAAAAATAAATTTTTGACCCTTTGGCCAAACTATATAAACGTTGGTAGCCAAATTAGTTGAAAACTCATTTCCAGCCAGTTGATTTGAATTATTACAATGAAGGATGGTATGTATTAGGAATTTACATTGTGGAGAGAATGAACCTTTTTGAAAAGTAAATTTTGTTAAAAGTTGTTCATACCCCATCAGTGCAAGGTTTTCAAAAATATCATCATTTGTGAGGCAAGTAATACCATCCTCATCATCAAAGAGAAGGATCAATCCTATGATGATTTTGATATTAATATTGCCTTCGCCATCAAGATGGCTTGTATTTGCTGTTAATAAATTGATTGTTTTAGGAGTGGCAGTATTCTAAAATGTTTATTATAAGAAGCATAGATAGTGGCTTACAGTGAGAGCATAGTTGATCAGAATGTAGAAGAGGATGTCCACTATCTAAGATAATTCTGCATTTTCATCACTTTTTCCAAATACGCGACCATGTTATGTTGGTTACAAAAGCAGATCAGCATGAATTAATTGAATTGTCGATGTGAAATCAATTAGGTTTGATGAATTATGTAGCAATTGGTATTTGTAAAATATATTGTTTGATTAATAAGCTTATATAGGCACTAAAGGAAACTTAAGATGAAAGTAGCCGTTAATTTGCTAAAAATTACACCTGAACAGTATTTAGTAATGGTAACTTTAGCAGCACTAAGTTAGGCTAGCAGTACTAAGTTTGTACTAGCAGTGCTAACTTTCGCACTTATAGTTTTTGGCAAACTACCAGCATCAACGGATTTGGAGAATTATTTTACCAGTCTGTCGTTTGCCAGGAATTGCCCAATTCTTTCTTGTCTGTAGAATGGTGAATTGATGACATTTGTTATTTGGTGATGAAAACCAACTGTGAAATCATCAGCTCGTATTAACAAAGTCCCCAAGCATTCACACAAATAGCATATCCATTTATTAATCAAATACCTTTAAGCTTTAATCCTACAATATGTTAGTTCCAAACACAAAGAAAAACACAATCAAATCTTGCACTATTGCTCATAATACACTGATAGTATTAACTTTGAAGTTAGCAGTACTAAGTATTAGTTACCAGAATAACCCATTTTCATCACTTGGCAGCTCTTGCACTCTATTCTAAGCATCCATGATGTAAATCGTTGACTCTATACACATAGTTCAGTATCCTTCTCTTAAACAGGCTTCTATATGATTTTCGCAGTGCACATTCACATATACAACAGCACTAATGGTGCCTAGCAGTGTACCAGTTTACTACTAGTGTACAAAGTTTTCACCTGGCAGAGAATTAAACTAACGCTGGTAGTATTACAAACTGGATCTATTTACTTTTCATACAACTCAAACATCATTGTGTATAAGCCTTTTTGTACCTATACACAACTTAACCTCTCCTTAATCCATGCTCTAAGATTAAGCCTATCAATGCTTGCAACCAAAAAGGTTTAACTGCTAACATCAAAAGCCTTTGTGAGGAGATCTACAGCATGTGGTTATTGTAGGGATCTTGATCACCTAAAATTACCTCTTCTCATAAGATCTCTGATGGAAGTGATGTCTAATCTCCATGTGCTTGGTTTTAGAGTGCAACACTGGATTCTTCAATAATACAAATAGGGGCTTTCTTTATCAATGTAAATCTTGGTGTTCTGAAGTTTGAACCCATATTCAAGCACTTGATTTTGGAATCCATAGCACCTGGTCCACGCAATTTCGCAGCAGCACCATACTCTGCTTCCGTAGTAGAATTGGAACTGTAGTCAGCTTCTTACATTGCCATGAATTCAACCACTTGCCAAGATATTGACAAACTCCTGTTTGTGGATTTACATGTCAAGGCTAGCTCAGCATAATCACTATCAGGAAAAAGCTTCCAAGTCAAAAATGGTGAATCTTAGAATACAAAAGGCCCAAATTTAGGTTGACCTTTTCAAGTATCTATAGATCTCTTCACAGATAAAGATGTGACATTTTAAGGTAACTTGGACCTTGCACAAAGAAAAAACATCAAACATTATGTAGCCTAGAGTGTTAAGATACATCAATGATTAATCATGATTGTATAAATGAATCCACATATCAGCTTATTCATCCTTGACCAAAGCTCTTGTTAGGTTCCATAGGAGTGTTGATGTCTTCACAGTGGCAAAACAAACTCTTCAATATTTAAGCCACATATTTGTCTTGGCTATGAAAGATTTCCATCCTCCTTCTGTTTAATACTTCGCAATCCTAGAAGAAAGTCTAGTTCACTTTATAGGAACTATTTGGAATTCTTTTATGCATCCAAACCTTCAAACTCATCAAATAAAGACTTCTTTGTGGACCCAAAGATGATATCATCCAACTACACCTGTACTAACAAGATTTATCCCTTTGTCCTTCTGTATGATTAAAAAAGTGACTTATCTATAGTGACTTCTTCTAATCACATATTTCAAATTAAGTAGGTAAAACAAGGTCTCATACCTGGCTTATAGATCTTGTGATGTAGACCAACTAAGAATTTTCTACCTTATCCACTTTGTCAGGAACTATGGATCTTCAAAAATCCTGGAGCGTTGGCAACACATTATACCTCTCTTCAAATTAGTACCATATAGAAGGCACTCTTCACATCCATTGGTACACAATGAAACCCCAATAAAAGATGCATAGGCAAAAAAAATAACCTGATTGCTTTTCCTAAGCAAAGGAGCAAAAACCTCATCTTAATCATGCCTTCTTCTTGGGTGTAACCTTATGCAACAGTCTTGCCGGTTTCTGATGACAATTCTCTCTTCATCTTTCTTGTTTAAATGAACCCATTTGGTTCCAATGGCCCTCTTGTCATTATGTAGTTAACCAGTGTCAAAACCTTCTGAAGTTGAACTTCTAGGAAGCTCCTCTTTCCAATGCCTTCTGTCAGCTTGATATTCTAGAGCTTGAATCACTTTCTTGGGTTCATTTTGAGAGAGAAAATTAGGCAAATAAGCAAGTTGATAATCTTTGTGATTTGTTCTCCTCTGCTTATTAATGTAACATATCATAGCATGTTTATCAGAAATCTCGGTCATTTTCCTTGTTTGAATAGCTGAATTAAAGTTTCTAATGATCTGGTCTTTTGGATGATCCTTGTAAATTCTTGTTGTGGGAATAGGACTGACATTCATGGTTGTTTCCAAGTTGTTGAGGTCAGCTTTTGCACCCACATCTTCATCATCATAAGCATTACCAAAAATTAGACTACAATATAATCAATTGAAAAAACACATTTGGAAACATGTAGAGAGCAAATGCATTTTTAAAGGAGAAAATTGTATTCAAAAGATATGTTACTAAAGGTTTCTGCAGCATTAACTGGTGATGATGGCGCATCATTATAAAACAAAATGGTACTAGCAGTACTAAAAGTGTATTAACAGTATTAAGATTATTAGTGATGTTAGGTATGTACAGTCTGCTATTCCTTGTTGAAGTAGCCTGTCAAACTCAACTTCTTGTGGCTTGATCATCCTCCCTATCTTTATCTGAAGCTCCACTTACATTCACTTCTGTAGGCTTTATACCAACATCTTTTTCACTTTCCTTAGGACCTTGAGAGATTAATGGATCAGTTGTGCAGATAGGTATTAGGATGTATTCTTGTTCAGGTTCTGTCTTCTTCTTAGCTTGACCTATATCATGTTATCTCTAGTTCTGCAAAACATTAGTTTGATTTTCTGCAACAATGGACATAGTTCATAGATATTGTCAAAGAATCAACATCAAAAAGCCAGTCTGGTCCATTTCTTGTCACATTAGGTGCATTTTTAAGAAATCTAATGTTTAAGGTCCCTTCAACTATCATGGTCCTATTGTTAAATACTCTCATGGATTTATAACCATAAGAGTCCAAACAAAAAATCCCTCATCTAGCTTTTCATCAAAAACTTGCTAGATGATCCCTAGTATTGAAGATGGTAACATCAGCAGTATTACAAAGTACAGCTTTCACACCCAAATCAGCATATCATTATTAATCAAATAACCTTTAAGCTCTAATCCTGCAACATGTTATTCCAACATAAGAATACACAATCCAAAATTTCTTGCATATTGCTCATAATACCTGACGTATTAACTTTTTAAGTTAGCAGTACTAAGTATTTAGTTACCAGAATAAACCATTTTCATCACTTGGCAGCTCTTGCACTCTATTCTTAATCATCGATGATGTAAATCGGCTTGTACTTTAAAATAGTTCCATATCTCATTTCTACACAACAAACTTCTTTGTGTATTACTCAGCTGCACCATTTACTTATACAACAGCATAACTGAGCTAGAGAGTAAAAGTTTATATAGCAGTACAAAGTTTCATCCTCTGGCAGAATTAACTAAGCCGGCAGACGTATTAAATAAACTTGGCAACCATATTACTTTTCAATACCAACTCAGACATTTAATGTTATAAGCCTTTGTACCTATACACAACTAACCTCCCCTTAATCCATGCTCTAAGGATTAAGCATACCAATGCTTGCAACTAAAAAGTTAAACCTGCTAACATCAAAAGCCTTTGTGAGAAGATCTGCAACATTGTGGTCTGTGTGAATCTTGATTACCTGAATTAACCTCATCTCATAAGAATCTCTGATGAAATGATGTCTAATCTCTATGTGCTTGGTTTTAGAGTGAAACTGGATTATTCACAATACAAATGGTCCTTTCATTATCAATGTAAATCTTGGTATTCATGAAGTTGAACCCATAATCAAGCATTTGATTTTGAATCCATAGCACCTGTCCACAACAATTAGCAGCAGCAACATACTCTGCTTCAGTAGTAGAATTTGCAACTATAGCCAGCTTCTTACATTGCCATGAAATCAACCTCTTGCCAAGATATTGACAACCTCATGTTGTGGATTTCATGTCAAGGCTAGCTCCAGCATAATCACTATCAGAAAAAGCTTCCAAGTCAAATGGTGAACTCTAGGATACCAAAGGCCCAATTTAGGTTGACCTTTCAAGTATCTAAAGATCCTCTTCACATCATGAAGATGTGACATTTTAAGAGTAACTTGGAACCTTGCACAAGCACAAACATCAAACATTATGTCAAGCCTAGAAGCTGTTAAAAAACGACTCAAAAGAGACGTGTTGGAAAATTTAGTTATCATTCAATATTATTTTAGAGTTTTACAAAAGGAGGTCCCAAAATACGTATGAAAACATAGAGTTTGAATAATAACAAGTTGAACGTCCTCAAGTCCAATGCCACTCCGTGCCATAGGTTGATCAATTACCTGAGATAAACATGCTAAAAGGGTCAACACAACGGTTGAGTGAAATTCACAGTGTTTGAAATGTAATAACTAAATACTAGTCATCATAAGTGGTAATAATTTTACAACTACAATTATCATGGAAAACAATATCATATTATTGCACTAAGCTCATGACACCAAAACCTTAAGATATTCACAAGTTATTGCCCCAGCGGATGCTTTGCCAAACACCCAGAGTTCCTCAAATGAAATGCGCTCGTATGGTAGTGCGTTGTTATCTACCCGAACGGGGAAGTTCAGTCCTAATAGATCTATTCACCGCAGTCGCGCTTACCCAACCAGTACGTTCGGTTACAAGTAATTAACGGTTCATGATAGTGGGGTCTTATGGCAAATGGAGGTACTTAGGAAATAATATATCATGATAGCATACAGTTGAAAATACTTGTATTCATGGTTTATAGCATGTATCTCCCCACGGGATTTAGAAAACATGTAAAGGTGGGACTATGAACTCACCTTGATAAGGTAGTTGATTGATTTGAAATTTAATTCAAATGGGAGTAAACAACCTCGTCACGCAACCTGGGATAACATGTCAAGTCTTAGTTTGATTGATTATATTCCAAAACTTTATTTCATAAAGTTTAACGTAAATGATTTTGGTTTATTAGTTTGTGAAAACATCGTATCACTGTTCGGCCTATCATAATCCAGAGGTCATGCAGTAAACGTTTGAGGAGCTAGGACACTTTAAATCGTAAATCTAGCAACGCGTCAAAATGTCTACCCAAATGAAATCCCCTCACATGAAACTCCCTAGTAACATGATACGTTATAGTTTAAATGATAGGATTTTATCTTTTTAAGTTTCTTCAAAAGCTAGTGGATGATAAATTATGTTAAATATATAACATAATTATTTTATAGTGTTTCGATCGACGAATGATAACGACAAATGTGTCGGGCTTTAATAAAATCGAGTCTTATAATATTCAAATATATTTTTATAATTAATATAAAAATATTACATTTTACACCCTTGAGAATATGAAAATTACAATATATACCCTTGGTATATATATATTTATAAATTTAACCCTTTACTTTAAATCTTTAAACATTTAACTCCTTAACTTTAGAGTATGGCAAAACAAACCTCTGAAGTTTAACTTTAGGATAATTACATTTTTGGCTCGAAAGTTTAATAATTTCAAAAGTTACAATATATACCCCTATGCATGAAATCATTTACAAATTATGTCCAAAATCCATAATAGTTGTATTTTCCAATCTCAAAAGTATTTTGCAGCATTAAGCTTATCACAATAAGCTAAAATAAGTTTGGTTTTGCAAGCTTTAAAAAGCTTATAGCTTGTAAAAAGAGCTTATTAGCTTAAAAATCCAAAACGGGTTCATTTGGTTTAAAAAGATTAACCCGATGGGTTTAAGGCTTTAAGATTAGTTTTCAAGCTTATAGAAATGATAAATGCGCTTATTAAAATAGCTTATTATAATAGCTTATGGCTTATAGCTTGTTAAGTACACGAAATTAAGGTTTTAGGGTTTCGATTAGGATTTGATTTGGTTTAGGGTTTTTCGACATGGTTAAGCTTGATCAAAGGATTAAAACAAAGTGTATACATGATCTACAATATATCTAGAGCTTATTGAACGAGATAAAAAGCTTACAAGTACACAAAATGATGAAATGAATCGAATAGAGCAAAAACACAACCCGAATACTATTTGGAGATGAATCAAGAGCTTCCTTCTTGGTTCTTGGCTTCTACTTGCTTATACTTCTTTCTTATCCTTTCTTGGACTTGTTTTGATCATGATTTAGAGATATGATTTGGTTTTGAGGTGAGTTGGAAAGTATACATGTATGTATGTATATATAGTGTTCAAAAACACTTGGGGACCAAGTTTAGGAGAAGTAGTGACCAAGTAAACTTGGAGTAGTGGCCAAGGGATAGCTAGGGTGATTAAGGAGAGCTAGTATGGAGAGGTGTAAGGTGGTGGGGTGGTTTCGATTACCAAAGGAGGTGATAGAGGGGTTCTATTGCCTTAGAGCCTAAGGTGGTGATGAAGGTGGTAGGGTGCTAGCTAGGTGGTGACAAGGAGGCTAGCAAGGTGGTGGATCATGGTGGAGGGAGGGTGGTTGCTTGGTTTTGGTTCAAAACTAGGTGAACTAGTTTTAGGGTTTTAGGGTTTTCGTCTAGGGTTAGGGTTTAGGATTAGGGTTAAGACGAATTAGGGGTTAGGGTTTAGGATTAATATAGTTCAAATGTTGTGCATTGGAAGCTTGTAAGTTATGCTAGAAAGATGGTACGAAATACCTTAGAAAAATGGAGGGAAAATAGGCTTATTTGAATCTTGAGCTTAATTGACTTGTACCTAGAGCTTAAATGAGTTGTACATTGATTTAGGAGGGAAAAGATATTTAAAAGTTATGCATTGTACACTTGTACACGTGCCTTGAAAGCTTATACATTTATTTTGTATGTAATTATTACATATAGTTAGGGTTTTAATATAAACGTTAACGTTTAAAGTCCGTTTTGATATAACGTTATGGAAAGTACGGTAAATAGATAACGTATGGTAAAATGGTGATTAAAACATATTGCTTGACATATTATAATGTTTACTTGACATAAATGTTGATGAAATTTGCATTGGTAGGTTGCGTGAGCTCGTTTACTTTTGTAATGTAAGTTACGTTACATTATGGATGGAATAAAGCAAAAATATTTCCATGAAAATGGTTGCATCTAATTTAATAGATAGAAATTACACTGAGGAAAATTGCATCTAATTTAATAAATGGATAATTACATAGAGAAAAATTGTAGGTTGTTATAGGATCAACAAGTGTGTATCATTGACTAATTCCGCATAGTCTTTGATATTCACAATCAAAGTTTCTATCATAGTTGTTTTGGATTTATTCAATACAACTTAGCCTTATACAAGCTAAATAAGATCTATTCTATTGGGATCAACATCTTTTGATGTATATTATGATATGATGATTTTTGGTTTGTTTGTGTGTGTTAGAATCAAGACTGGAAGTAAGTGCAGCAAATTAGCTCGTTGATAGACTACAGACTCAAGCACCAAACCCGTTATGAAAGAATGAGAGGAAAAGTGTTAAATAGTGTGAGAAGCTGAAGAAAAAGTCTAGCCTTAAAGACTAGCTAAAAGAAAAGTGTTTCCCGGGAGATAACCCAGACAGTTTTTATTTATTTTTATTGAGTCTGTCTTCCCAGACATCAATACGGCGTATCCGCTCCATACCATACGGCGTATTGAATGTGTTATCCCAATATATTAAGATCCAAACACAACAATAAGCTAACCAATACCCATAGTAAGCACGAAATAAGAAAGAAGAAAGATAGATAAGAAAGTAAAGAATATTATATTAGAGATAAGGAAAGAGTTTGGTGAGTTACATACACATACAATAAAGCAAATGTAAACAACACCATCTCCATGTGTGGAGAGGGTCCTATTTATACCCTTAGCCTTATAGTTGGCGTATGGGCTTTCTAAATGGGTCGGGCTTGGCTTATTTTGGGCTTTGAGCCTGAAACATGGACAATATTAACTTAAACTCCAAGCCTGTTACACCCGACTAGCCTATTACATAACAACAATAATTACGACTAAGACGACCAATAACATTCTTGTTCGAATTATATAAAAATAAGGCTAACAATCCCCCTAATGTTGAGGTCTTCTTTGATCTCCCCAACGTTGACATTCTTGATAGAGGTTATATTGATTTGACTGTATCTTCCCTATGACGTTTGAGCTTTGCCTTCTTTGGTCTTGTCTTTGTCTTTCCTTGTTTGTAATGGCTTTGTTTATTCATGCTTTAGACGATCGATGACATTCTTTCGATGTCATTTATGTGATTATGATCTTGACCCTTTATCTTTTGACTTTGAGTTCTGGAGATCTTTCATCTTGCATCATCTCCTTGACTTGAATCATCTTGATTTGACTTTATTAATCATCTTGTTCCCTTGACCGACATACTCATACTGATGGCATTCTTGTTTTACTTATATAAACATATGACTAACAATCTTCCCTAATAGACTATTCTTTATTTGACTTTGAAGCTCTTTGATGATGAGGAAGTTTAGTATCAACAATCTTGATGCTGAATGATTGACTTTGAAAGCTTGAGTATGAGCATGTGTCAATGAATCCGACTTCGCTGGTACAAGGTTGTAACACCAACGTTTGAATCTGCATTTAAAAGGTTAGTGATAAACAACAGATATGGACGAAAGTGTCTTTGTTACTTCGTCGAATAAGGTTACAATAACCACGGTTCTTCATTAATCAGTATAAATACTGCCTGTGATTAGATAGAATTCATATGAATCTTCTTGACAGGGTTTCGCAGCTGTACTATCCGTTCTCGTTACCGGAGCATCTCAAAGCAGACAACACGGTAAGAGTGAATCAGATAGTTACTATCTTTCTGATTAAGTCGTTAATTCATATACTAGACCAAATCGATATCTAGTTGGCACAACCTCGATTCATATAGAATCTTGCAAGTCACCTACCGCAGAGCTGTTTGATGTTGACTCTGGAAGGATTTCCATCGTCATTGTGAATACTTAAAAGTATCACTCAGATGTTCTGGCAAGATCTCAAGGATGATGCGTAGGACTCTTTGATACATAATGTTGTTTAAGGGTAAACAACAAGTGTTATACATGGATTGTGTTTTAATGAGATTTATAATTTGATCTCTCTTGGCTCTAGACTCGATTTGTGCATTTTGGTTTTAGTAATCGAAGGCTGGAGCTGACTGCCACCTATTCAATATCAACAATCTCGAAGTGAGAGAGTCAATAGATAACGTGTGTATCTTCATGTCAAATGAGACAAGTTTTTTTTGAGAGAAACTCGAATGGCTGGGAAGGGTTGTGCATTGCATCATTGGGTCCATGATGGCTTTCTTCAATACTGACAATCATCTTTGTGATTTTGATAGTTTATGTATTGACTCGGTTTCTGCCTAAGTTGTGTGGAGGGCTTCTTTCTTTTCACCCTTTATCCATACATTTCCCCTTAATTCTGCAACCCCTTCAATGCTTACTAAGACGTCATCACTAACACATTGTTGTGATTGTTCCAGTGTTAGCTCAATCTTAGTCGGTATTATTCCTTTATTCTTATTCATCTCCAATCAAACCTAAGGACTGCTATTTCTAACTATGGATTGTCCTTGGGTAGATCCCTCCGGTTCTGGTTGGATCATAGGACTTATACCTAACCTTAATCACCTTATGACTTCATCGACGTCGTGAGTTAATTGGTTGTTGGGTATAAAGACCGAACCATAAAACCTTTGATATAGACATTTTGAATACCCCCCCTACACATGTGCATCGAGATTCAAAATTGTTTTGCACATGAAGGAAATAGTTGCACTTAGAGTCTTAAAGATCACATTCTTCTATATCATATTTTAATCACAGTTTCTCCCCTTATTTAAAATAATAAATCTCTTAGTATTTAAAATACCAATTGATTAAAATTTATGACATGAAAAATTCCATGAGGAGAAAAATTATACCATGATATTGCATGAATTCATTTTTCTGATAGCTCCCCTTCAACACAATATGTGGGATACCACTAATTTTTAAAACTTGACATTACAAGGAAAAAATGATATGACACCACAAATATGTTGAAGACGGAGTGAGATGCCTTAGTGAACAATGTATATTATTTATTGACATTATAATTTCCACATTTCAATTTCACGAAATGTTTTTGGATACATAAAATTGACATTTATGAGATGTACCCAAACATACATTAAAGGCTTTGGTTTTAAAAGCTCCCCCTCAAAAATTGATCTACATAAATATGATATTTTGAGAAAAGTTGATACCACAATTTTTAAACTTATTTGAGGAAGAGAGTGTTGAACACACAATTTTAACAAATACCACTTATTATGGAAAGATATCACAAATTATATTGTGAGCAATTTGACATGAAAAGTTCTTTTTGAAAAATTATGTTCAATGGTTTTTTAAACACATGATAGAAAACTTATCTTCTATTTGTAGAGTAAGTGCACTGAAGCGTACACGCCCCTATTACATTCGGGTCCGAGGTATGCACTGAAATGTACATAAGTCATCGAGAAAAATTAGAAATGACATGTTTTAAAAACATTTGAACTCTTGTTCGAACTTCATTTACACACCCGTGTCAATGTTAATCGACATTTCTAGATACATAAATGTTATCGATTTCAAGAGACATGTCGAGAAGATTATTTTTGGTATTTTTGAAATTTTCAGCTTTTATATTTTGTTTTTATAGATTTTATATTTTTCTATTTCTTTTTGTTGGTTTTATATTTTTTTATTTTGTGTTTCAAAAATATTTATAAATCAAACTAAAGAGAAAAATCAAAAATATTTTAAAGTCGATGTTTGACGGATCAAGCAGATTCGTTTGCCAGAACCTCCAGTTCTTCTGGAGTCAAACATCTCATACCGAGTCGTCTGACGAGATACTTAAACCTATCTTCGGGTAAGGCTTTAGTTAACATGTCAGCTAACTGGTATTCAGTTCCGACAAAGAATAATTCAACAATACCCTTTTCAACTTTTTTCTTTATGAAGTGATATCTGACATCGATGTGCTTGGTACGGGAATGCTGGACTGGATTGCACGAGATGGCTATGGCTGCCTTTGAGTCACAATACATAGGTATTTTATCAAAGTGAAAGCCATAATCTGTGAGCTGAGTTCTTAACCATAGAACTTGAGCACAACACACAGATAAAGACACATACTCGGCTTCTGCTGAAGACATTGAAGTGCAGTACTGCTTCTTTGACGACCAGCTGACTAACTTATCACCTCCTAGAAATTGTATGCCACCAGATGTACTTTTTCATGAGTCGAGACATCCCGCGTGATCCGAATCTGAAAAAGCTGTTAGTTCGAAATCGGTGTCCTTCGGATACCAGAGTCCCATGTTAATGGTATTCTTAAGGTACCGAAAGATCCGCTTAACCGCAGTGAGATGTTTCTCAGTCGGTTTCGCTTGATAGCGAGCACAATAACATGCTGCATGTACAATATCTGGTCTACTTGCTGTTAGGTACATGAGTGCTCCGACACTACGATATTTCGTTTGGTCAACCAAAGTTTTGCTCAAGTCAGCATCTAGGTGTTTTGTAGCCATTGGAGTACCAATGCTATCACATGAGGTCATACCATGCTTTATAAGTATCTCTTGAGCATACTTAGCTTGATTTATAAAGATACCACATGGGGATTGGTGGATCTGAATTCCTAAAAAGAATTTCAGGTCCCCCATCATAGACATTTCAAACTTGTTGTGCATTAGTTTTCAAACCTTTTTGAAATTTTTGGGTTCGTAGAACCAAAAATAATGTCATCAACGTAAATTTGCACAAGCAATATGTCTTCCTCATGTTTAGTTATGAATAGAGTTGGATCAATAGAACCTTTTGAGAATCCTTTGGATACCAGGAAGTTCGAGAGTTCATCGTACCACGCTCTTGGTGCTTGTTTGAGTCCATATAATGCCTTTTTTAGATGGTAGACTTGGTCAGGATGATATGCGTCTACGAATCCATCTGGCTGGTTTACGTACACTTCTTCCTTCAGATGTCCGTAAAGAAATGATGTCTTGACGTCCATCTGGTATACTGGAAATGATTTTTGTGCAGCATACGCAACGAATAACCGGACTGCTTCAAACCGAGCAATTGGTGCAAATGACTCTTCGAAATCAATTCCTTCCTTTTGAGCGTATCCCTTAGCTACAAGACGAGCTTTGTTATGAATTACAATATTTTCTTCATCACGTTTGTTTTTCCAGAGCCACTTCATGTTAATCACATTTTTGCATAGTGGTCTGTTGACTAATTCCCATACATCTAATCGATCAAACTGGTGAATTTCCTCCTACATCGCTTTAATCCATGCAGAATCAGCCATGGCTTCTTTGATGTTATTTGGTTCGGTTCGACTCACGGTGAGTGCGAACATACATATCTTGCCATCTGTTTCTAGCTGATGTCTTGTTCTAATTGATTGAGAAGTATTTCCAATGACTTGTTCTAACGGATGATCTTTTGTCCAACGATGTTCAGAAGGATGTCGTTGATAGAATGTAACATGTTTGACGAATCAACATGACGAGACGATGTCTCCTCTCGTTCTTGTACCGGTGTACTAAAGATGTTGATAAATTCGTCTTCTTCAACTTGTGCATTTTCTTTATTAGTTTCTGCTTGATTAAGGTTCTCAGTAGCAGTGACAGTTGGTGCTTGAGTTGGTGCTTGACTTGTAGTTTCAGGTGTTGTTTGAATGTTCAATGGAGATAAATCTGCAGCAACGGTTGTTGTAGTAGATTAAGTTGTGTTTTGTTGTTGACGTTTATCAGGAGCATCAGCAACATTTGCAGCAGAAGACTTTGACACAACTAGAGTAGTTCCATTGAGTAATTCATCAAACATCGGACTAAATAGCAAATCCAGCTCATTTGATGTTGTTACTGTCTCAGCTGCTCGAGGAATATTTTCTTGACTTTGGGGACCGGGACTTAAACTGCCTTGTTCAAGTGCCGTTGTCGGGCATTGTAGAACGGGGTCAAAACTAACGTGATCTGACGCCATATGAGGCAATTCGTCAAAGTTAACATGAATGGTTTTGACTATCACTCTTGTTCTCTAGTTATATAGTCGGTATGCTCTTGACTGAGTAGAATACGATACAAAAATACATGCATCACCTTTTTCCTTCATTTTATCAAGATTTTCACCATCTCTGATGATGTAGCAAAGAGAGCAAAAAATGTGAAAGAATTTAAAAGACGGTTTCTGGCCATTGATGATGTGGTAAGGTGTTTTTTCATGTCGAGGAATTACGAGTGAACAGTTTTGAGTAAAACATGCTATTGCAATTGCTTCAGCCCAAAAGTACTAAGGAACTTTAGCGGCGCTTAGCATTGTTCGAGCAGTCTCAACAAGAGTATGGTTCCATCTTTCGACAACGCCGTTCTGTTCAGGTGTTCGAGCAACGGATGTTTGGTGTTATATACCTTCTTTTGCAAAATATGCATGAAGAGTTTTGTTCAAAAATTCAGTGCCTTTGTCAGTTCGCACGGTTCTTACTTGAGCATGAAGTCCTCTTTAAACAAGTCTGAGGAAATCAATAAGAACTTCAGGTGTTTCGTCTTTGGACCTCAAGAAGTGAGTCCAAGTATATCTGGAGTAGTCATCAACAATTACGAGAACATATTTCTTTCCATTAATACTTTCTACCCGCATGGGACCACATAAGTCCATGTGTAGAAGTTGTAACCGTCTTTTGGAGCTTGGGGTAGTCTTTGTGTGAAAAGACTTTCGTTTGGCTTTCCCTAACTCACAAGAAGAACAAAGATGATCTTTGACGAATTTCAATTTGGGAAGGCCAGTCACAATATCATACTTCGAAAGCAAGTTGATGGTATCGAAGTTTAGATGTGAGAGACGACGATGCCATAACCATGCTTGTGACGATGAAGCTTTAGCCATTAAGCAAATTGGATTGGGAGTAGATGTGTCTTGAAGAGTGATGGAATACAGATCTGTGCCACGAGAACCTGTGAGAAGATCATTTCCCTTCAAATCACGAATATAACATGTAGACTTCCGAAAAGCAACTTCCAAATCCGCATCACAGAATTGACCAACAGAGAATAAATTGTGATTCAGCCCTTCGACGTAATAAACCCTTTTGATAGTTATATTCCCTTGAACCAGATCTCCATAACCAAGAATCAGTGCAATTTGATCATTTCCAAACTTCACCGTACCTAGAAATTTCTCCACAAAATTACTTAGAAGCTTGAGATTTCCTGTCATGTGCTTTGAGCACCCAGAGTCGACGATGAATAGAATTATCTCTACGAGCTGCAAAAGAATTAGAAGACGATGGAGTATTTGATACAGTGGATTTCCTAAGAGTCGTGGGTTACGAAATATTAGTAGTTCTAGATTTAGTTCCTAGGTGCTTACTAACATTTGGCTTAACATTCTCTCTATTGCAGCTTATAGCTTATTACAATAACTCACATAAGTAACTTTACCGAGCTTATAGCAAATCACAAGAGCTTATTAGCTTAATATCAAAAACGGGTATATTCGTTTGCGGTTTAAAAAGATTAACCCGATGGGTTTAAGGCTTTAAGATTAGTTTTTAAGCTTATAGAAATGATAAAAGAGCTTATAAGAATAGCTTATAATATCAGCTTATGGATTTTAAGGTTTAGGTTTTACAAAAATAGCTTATTGGCGTTTTAGGGTGCGTTTAGGGCACGTTTTAGTTTAGGAAAACCAAATTAATGATTTAGCTTGATCAAATGATTATAACAAAGCTTAAACATGATCTATAATGATGCAAGAGCTTATGGAACGAGTTATAGGACTTACAAGTACACGAATGGGATCAAAGATGGTGAAATGGATCGAATGAGCAAATGAGAACCAAAACCTTTGAATCAAAGACTTTTCTTCCTGTTTCTTGGCTTCTATGTGAGGCCCTCTACTTCCTTTAAGATCCTTCTACGCTTGGTGTATATCATTATTTTGAAGTTGTATGAAGTTTTTGATGGTGAATTGAAAGTGTGTGATGTATGCGTGTATATTTAGGGCTAGGGAAGGAGTAGTGGCCAAGTTTGAAGGGTGGTGGCCAAGTAAACTTGGGGTAGTGGCCAAGGGTTTTTACATGGGTGAATCAGAAGATGCTTGGAGGTAGCTAAATAGGTTTAAAGAGATCTGATAGGGGGTTCGTAATAGACAAAGGGTGACATGGAGGGGTTTGTTTTGCGTTAGTTGCAAGGGTGGTGATGGAGGTGGTAGGGTGGTTGCTTGGTGGTGACAAGGAGGCTAGCAAGTAGGTGGATCATGGTAGAGGGAGGGTGCTTGCTTGGACTTGGTTTAGTTCAAAACTAGTTAAGTGGTATCAGGGTCATTAGGGTTTCGAATTAAGGTTTTAGATTTTGGACGAGCTAGGGTTAGGATTATAGAGGGAAATGTGATTAGATATGATGCATTGGATTTCTTGTACTTAGTGCTAAAAAGGTGGTACGAAATCCTTAAGAAATTAGAGGGAAATGAGCTAGTTTGAATTCAATGCATAGTCGAATTGTACTTTGAGCTTTAAAGAGTTGTATACAAATTTAGGAGGGAAGTATAATTCAAATTTTTATGTATTGATAACTTGTACACATGCCTTATAGGTTTTTACATTTGATTTAAATGAAAACATTACATGAAATCAGGGTTTTGATATAAACATTAACGTATAATGTTCGTTTTATAATAACGTTTTGAAAGGCACATTAAATAGATAACGTATGATAAAATAGAGTTTAAAACATATTGTTTGACAATTATAACATTTACTTGCCATAAACGTTGATGAAATTTGCATTAGTAGGTTGCGTGATCTCGTTTACTTTTGTAATGTAAGTTACGTTACATTATGGATGGAATAAAGCAAAAATATTTCCATGAAAATTGGTTGTACTTACTTGAAAGCCCAGCCTATTGGAATAGAGGAAGCTTACAAGATCACCTAGTCCGAATCTAAGCAACTCTTAATAAAGAAGTATTGTCCCCGAACTGAGATCAAGAGAATGGAAGATGAATTTTACAATCTGACTGTAAAAGGGAATGATTTCAAGACTTACATTAGAAGATTCAAGGAATTGGCAGTTTTATGTCCAACTATGGTGCCAAATTCTAAGAAACTCATGGAAGTATTCATCGGGGGATTACCTAAAAGTATTAAAGGAAACGTTACCACTTCAAAGCCTCAAACTTTAGAGGAATCCATTACCATAACCTAAAGGTTATTGGATCAAGTAACAAAACACAATTCTGTGCAAGGAACCAATGATCACAAACAAAAGTTTGATGATAGAAGAACCTTCACCAACAACAACTACCAAAACAACCGTAACAACAACAATAACAACCGCAACAATGATCACCAACAACAACATAATAGAAGGCAAGAAACCGTCAGGACTTATGCTATCACCCTAACTGAAAACAATAGGTATACTGGAAGCCTTCCCCTGTGTAAGAAATGCACCCTGCATCACACAGGACCTTGCACTGTCAAGTGCTAGACTTGCAAAAAGGTAGGTCATTTGACCAGGAACTGCAAAAACAAAGGGCCAACCACTAGAAGCAACCTACAACCAGTATCCATAATTTTTCATGCCTGCGGAGAGAAAGGGAACTACAAAAGTCAGTGCTCAAGAGCAAACAACAATGCCCACGGAAGAGCATGCTTGCTGAGGGACAAGAACGCTCACCAAGACCCGAACTTAGTCACGGGTACGTTCCTTCTAAACCAACATCTTGCTAGAGTATTATTTGATTCAGGAGCCGATAAAAGTTTTGTATCCATATCTCTTGCTTCTATGCTTAATATTTCACCAATTACACTAGATACTACCTACAACATTGAAATGGCCGATGGAAACCTAGTAGGCACTAATACCGTTATTCAGGGTTGCACTCTGATTTTGCTAAACCAACCTTTCAAAATTAACCTTATGCTAATTAAAATCAGATAGTTTCGACGTCGCATTGTATGGATTGGTTTGTCCAAGTATCATAGAATTATCTTCTGTGACGAGAAAGTCCATTCACATCATAATCTGACGGTGAAACTTTGATCATACAAGTTAATTCCGCATAAAACCCAACTAAGCTCAGATCAGGAAATTAAAACTGAAAGAAATATATCCAAAGATGTCAAGTTTTCACAGCCCATGTAAGGAGAAGAAGTCAGACAAAAAACAACTAGAAGAATACCAGTAGTTAGAGAAATTCTGAAAGTTTTCTCTGAAGATCTACTGGTCTTCCTCCATCTCGCCAAGTTGAAATCCAAAACGATATATTTCCAGGAGCTGCACCAGTAGCTCGACACCATACAGATTAGCTCCATCAGAAATCAGGAACTATCTACCCAACTACAGAGTTTAGCAAGACCGAAGGTTTTTATCCGACCAACTACTTCACCTTGGGGAGCTCCTGTCTTATTTGTTAAAAAGAAAGACGGATCTTTCAGAATGTGTATTGATTATCGGGTGTTGAATAAACCCACCATAAAGAATCGTTACCCATTACCCAGGATCGATGATTTATTCGACCAACTTCAAGGTTTAAGTGTTTACTCAAAGATTGACTTAAGATCAGGCTATCACCAACTGAGAGTAAGGGATGAAGATATTCCCAAGACTGCTTTCAGAACGCGTTACGGACAATATGAATTTCAAGTAATGCCATTTGGTTTAACTAACGCGCCTGCTGTGTTCATGGACCTCATCAACCGTGTGTGAAAACCATACTTAGATAAAATTGTGATAGTGTTCATCGATGATACTCTCATTTACTCTCGTAACAAAGAAGAACATGCAGATCACCCGAGAATAATCTTGAAATTACTCAAAAATGAGAAATTGTATGCCAAGTTCTCCAAGTGTGAATCTGGATCAGTATCGTGCAGTTTCTTGGGCACGTGATTGACAGTCAAGGAATTCACGTTGACCCTGCCAAGATTGAAGCAGTTAAGAATTAGGCATCTCCTACCATACCCATAGAAATACGCCAATTCTTAGGACTAGCCGGCTACTATCGGAGATTTATCAAAGATTTTTTGAAGATTGAAAAGTCTTTGACTGAATTAACCTAGAATTACAAGAAGTATATCTGGGGAGAAGACCAAAAGTCAGCTTTCCAATTGATAAAACAAAAACTTTGAGAAGCTCCAATCTTAGCATTATCCCCACCCCTGAAGGAACGATGAATCTTTGTCATTTACTGTGATGCATCACATCAAGGTCTAGGAGCAGTGTTAATGCAATGAGAAAAAGTTATTGCATATGCATCCCGACAACTCAAGCCTCAAGAAGAGAACTACACCACACACGACCTCGAATTCGGAGCAGTAGTGTTCGCTCTTAAAATTTGGAGACACTATTTGTATGGAACAAAGTGTATTGTGTTCACTGATCATAAAAGTCTTTAGCATATCCTTGATCAGAAAGAGTTGAACATGAGACAACGCCGTTGGTTAGAATTGCTCACAGATTACGATTGTGAGATTCATTACCATCCTGGAAAGGCAAATATTGTAGCAGATGCGATAAGCCGGAAAGAACGAATCAAACCACTCCGAGTTAGTGCATTAGTCATGACCCTTCACCCAAAATTACCATTACAAATCCTCGAAGCCCAAACCGAGGCGATCAAAGAAGAAAACATCAAAGCTGAGAACCTACAAGGAATGGACAAAGCATTTGAAGTACGTCCTGATGGAACTCGTTGTATCAAAAATCGAAGTTGGTTACCACTCTTTGGTAATTTGAGGGACTTGATCATGCATGAATCCCATAAATAAAAGTATTCCATCCACCCAGGTTCTGACAAGATGTATCAGGATCTAAAGAAACTCTATTGGTGGCCTAACATGAAGTCAATCATGGCAGAATATATTGGCAAGTGTTTGATATGCTCTAGAGTTAAAGCAAAATGTCAGAAGCCATCCGGCTTACTGATACAACCAGAGATTCCTACATGGATACGGGAAAGAATAACAATGGACTTCATTACAAAACTACCTAAAACATCAAGCGGACATGACACAATTTGGGTCATTGTAGATCGCCTTACAAAATCAACACATTTCATCCCCACTAAAGCAACAGATAGTATGGAAACCCTTACAAGGTTGTATATAAAGGAAATAATTTCACGACATGGAGTGCCGATATCTATCATATCAGATCATGACAGTCATTTCACATCCAGATTCTAGCAATCAATGCAGAATGCTTTGGGTACTCAATTAGACATGAGTACGGCATATCATCCTGAGACTAACGGACAAAGTGAAAGAACCATCCAAACACTCAAAGACATGCTTCTAGCCTGTGTTATAGATTTTAGAAAAGGATGGGAGAGACACTTACCCCTGTTAGAATTTTTGTACAATAACAGTTACCATGCTAGTATTAAGGCAGCACCATTTGAGGCACTTTATGGTAGAAAGTGTCGATCACCTATCTGCTAGGCCAAAGTTAAAGATGTTCAACTCACGAGACCAGAGATAATCCATGAAACCACAGAAAAGATAGTTTAAATCCAACAACGCTTGCAAGCTGTAAGAAATCGGCAAAGGAGTTATGCCAATGTAAGACAAAAACCTTTAGAATTCCAAGTTGGAGATCGTGTTATGTTAAAAGTGTCACCTTGAAAAGGTGTCATCTGATTCGAAAAGCGAGGAAAGCTTAACCCCTGGTACATTGGACCATTTAAGATCCTTAAAAGGTTCGGCCCAGTGGCATACACACTTGAGCTTCCTGAAGAACTCAGTAATGTCCACAGTGCCTTCCACGTTTCTAATTTAAAGAAATGCCTATCTGACGAATCCCTCATCATTCCAATGAAAGAGCTTTGGCTCGATGACAAACTCAACTTGGTGGAAGAACCCGTAGAAATTATGGATCAAGAAGTTAAGCAACTAAGACAAAGTCGTATCCCTATAGTTAAAGTAAGATGGAACTCTAAAAGAGGACCTGAATTTACATGGGAACATGAAGATCAAATTCGTGCCAAATATCCACATCTATTTCTAAACATCACTTCAACATCCAACTAAATCTCGGGACGAGATTTCTTTAAGGTTGGGAGACTATAACAACCTACAATTTTCCTCATTGTAATTATCCATCTATTATATTTAATAGAACCATTTTCACAGAAATATTTTTGTTTTACTCCATCCATTATGTAACGTAACTTACATTTTCAAAGTAAACGAGCTCACGCAACTACCAATGCCAATTCCATCTATGTTTATATCAAGTAAACATTATAACATGTCAAGCAATATGTTTTAAACTCCATTTTACCACATACGTTATCTATTTAACGTACCATTTCATAATCTTTATTATAAAACAGACTTTATACGTTAACGTTTATATCAAAACCCTAACTACATGTAATGTTTCATTTCAATCCAAAAGTATAAACTCATAAGTCCTGTGTACAAGTTACCAATGCACAAGATACAAATAAGCCATTTTCCCTCTAATTTCTTATAAGATTTTATACAACCTTTTAAGCACAAGTTACTAGTCTCCAATGCACCACATTTAAACACCATTTACTCTTCATTTCACCCCATACTCGTCCTAAACCCTAACCCTAACCCAAAACCCTAAACAACCTGATACCACCTTAACTAGTTTCGAACCAAACCAAGACCAAGCAAGCACCCTACCACCTTGTCACCACCCTTGTGCCCCAAGTTAGACACCTCGTCACCTCCTTGTCACCTACTTGTCACCACCTTAGTTAACCAAACCCTCCCACCTCCATACAACTCTCCAAGCTATATTCTTAGCTTCCATTACTCACCATACTAGTCACCATTGCTAGAAACTTGGCCACCACCCTTCCCAACTTGGCCACCACTCTTTTTTAACCCTATAAATAGCCGAAACCCTCCACACTTCCATAAACTCATCACAAAACTAAACCTATTCTTGAAATGATGTATTAGTCGAGCCCTAGAAGAGAAGAAAGAAGGTTTCAGTAAGTAGGAGCCAAGGTTTAAGAAGAACAAGAGGTTCTTGATTCATCTCCAAGGATTTTCGACCCATTTCACCATCTTTGAACCATTCCGAGCTCTAGTAAGCGTCATAACTTGTTTTATAAGCTCTTGTCATGTTTTAGATCATATGTACGCCATGTTTTAACCATTTGATCAAGCTAAACTCTTTTGAAAACTCCTAAACCTAACCGAACCCTAAAATAACCCATTTTGAAACTCTAATCTATGCAAACCCTAAAATAAGCTAGCTTAAGCTTATTCTGATCTTAATAAGCTCTTATGCATCTTTATAATCTCATGGAATAAACCCTAAGCCTACACGTTTAGTTTTCCTAAACCAAACGCGCCTTAAAAACCCTAAAAGCTATTTTCGTAAAGCCTAAACCCTAAAAGCCATAATCTAATCCTAAAGGCTATTCTCATAAGCGACTATATCACTTTTGCAAACATTAAAAACTAACCCTAAAAGCTCTAAGCTTTCGGGTCCTAATTTCAAAACCAAACGCACCCTAATTGGATTAACGAGCCCATAAGCTCATTTTTATAAGATATAAGCTTATTAAATCTACAAAACCAACTTATTTCTAGCTTATTATAATAAGCTAAATGCTGCAAAACAAAATCGGATTCAAAAATACAAAGCATATGAATTTTGGACTAGAAATGCAAATTGTTTTATGCTTGAGGGGTATATATTATAAATTTTGAAACTATATAACTTTCAGGCCAAAAATGTAATTTCTCAAAAGTTAAACTATAAGGACCTGTTTTGCCATACGTTAAAGTTAAAGGCTAAATGTTTTAAAAATATAAATAAGGGTTTAAAATTGTAAAATAATATATACCAAGGGTATATATTGCCATTTTTGAATTCTTAAGGGTATAAAATGTAATTTTTATATATTTAAAGACACAAAATATATTTAATTATTATAAGAGTCTATTTTATTAAAACTCGACACATGTATCGTTTCATTCATAGATGGAAACATTATAAAATAATTATGTGATATATTTAACATAATTTATCATCTACTAGCTTTTAAAGAAACTTAAAAAGATAAAATCTTATCATTTAAACTATAACGTATCACGTTACTAGGGAATTTCATGTGAGGGG